>CAUYNB010022635.1:0-15434 GCA_963574225.1 Lagothrix lagotricha
TTCTACTATAAAGACGCATGCATATGTATGTTCATTGCAGCCCTGTGTACAATAGCAAAGACCTGGAACCAACCCAAATGCCCATCAATGATAGACTGGACAAAGAAAATGTGGCACATATACGCTATGGAATACTACGCAGCCACAAAAAGGATGAGTTCGTGTCCTTTGTGGGGACTTGGATGAATCTGGAAACCATCATTCTCAGCAAACTGAAACAAGAACAGAAAACCAAACACAGCATGTTCTCACTCATAGGCGGATGTTGAACAATGAGAACATGTGGACTCAGGGAGAGGAGAATCACACACTGAGGGCAGTTGGAGGGGGCTAGGGAAGGGACAGCAGGTGGTGGGAAAGGATAACATGGGGAGAAATGCCGGATATAGTCAAAGGGGGAATAGAGGCAACAAACCACCTGGTTACGTATGCACCTATGCAACAACCCTGCATGACCTGCACATGCACCCAGAACTTAAAGTAAAATAAAAAAATAATAATAAATTAAAAAACAAAACAAAACAACAACAAAAACAACTGTACAAGCCCACACTGTGAAGGATACTCAGAACCTATCTGCGGCTGAATGAAGCCCCTGGCTGTCATTTTATGATCTTTGCCATATGGCCAAAAAACCAAACCAAACCAACCCAAAACAAAAACCCATCATATTCTCCACTGCTTGTTTGCTGTGAGCTATGAAGCCACCTAACCACTGTTGTTAGGGTTGTGTATATGCCCAAATGAATACTCTTTCAATGAGATCTAAGTACTTGCATTACATACAGTGTAAAACTGCAAGGTACTTGCATTATATATAATGTAAAACTGTAAGGTTTTGGTGATAACGGTGTAGTTGCTCCAAAATTCTGTGTGTGGGCTGTTGGCTGGTTGACTATTTCCTTCCTATATCTTCATTACAGTTGAGGCTCACATAAAAGTCAAATGTCAACATTTTTCACTTAATGGATGAAAGTTAAAAATGAATGAGAGAAAATCATGGTTTTTCCAGGATCTCACAGCGAGGCAAAACAATACAGGCAGAATGGTTTACAAAAATAAACCACCACTACGATATGGCCAATATGAGAATAGAGATATGTCCATGGTGTCTTGTTATCAGATAAGTGAGTGACCGATAAGCGTATTTAAGATTATTCCTTTGAAATTTGAAAATACATGGCAGAAGAATATTAAATGCAACTTACCTTCACTAATATGACTTTTTGCAGTTTCCTCCATTTTAGGGAAAGACTGAAATGAAGATAGAATTACTTAAAGGTGATGATTATATTACTTACAAGACTTACTTTGTTTAGAAACATTCTCTCAAGTTGATCTTTTGTAAAAACTACTATAAAATGAATTAGTTTTAAAATACTGATATAAAATTAATTTCCGTAGGTCATTCCTTTCACTTAACTAATTTCTAAAAATGGAAATAATTTTAAGTTGTAAAAATTCCTTTTTCCTCTTCTTTCCTATTTCATTCATTAGTCCATTCAGCATTTTAATAAATTTCAATTTCTTTTGAAGACAATAGAAAGTTTTAGCTTTGCGCAGTGGCAGTATCGTAGCCAGTGGGGTTTATCGGAAGCGCGATTATTGCTAATTGAAAACTTTTCCCAATACCCCGCCGTGATGACTTGCAATACAGTCGGCACTGGCGACAGTCTCTATGGAGACTGATTTTTTTAAAAAAAGTTTTATTTAAGGGCCTTCAGACTTATTTATGAAAGAAGAGCCTGAAATGTATAGAGAAACAGATTTCCTCAAAAATGTAAAATTATGAGGGGGGAGCAAATGCTTCATAGAAGTGGCAGAAGCAGCTGTCCCTTACGATATTTTGTCTTGAAACATTTAATACTGAAACAACAGTAAGAACACAGGTATACAAGGCATTTTCTTACCATAACCAGCTTGAGGAGGTCAGCGGCTTTGCCTCTCTCCCTCTCCGTTCTGGAATCTTTAACTGTCATTTCCTGCAGCTCATCTTCTTTCTTTAGAATATGGTTTATGTAATCCTAAATTAGCAGAATAAAATAAATAGATAAAAACCAGGAATTAGGTAGAGAGACACCAAAATGGCCATCAACTTGAAATGTTACCCAAAAATAAAGAATCTACAGGTTTACAATATGCAACAATTGTTTACTATTCAGAGTCTGAAAAGACTTTTCCTTAATACGTTAATGGAATACAACTTCAAAAGTCCAAAAGCAAAGCTGTAAGGGCCACAGGATAGAACTGTATGGGGACCTCAGAGAGGCCCTATTAACTCTGTGCTAAGTGTCCTCATCAATAAAATGGACAGAGTTGGGGTAGATGACGTTTAGGATCCTTTCAGGTATAGTCTTCTATTTTATCTGTGAATGGAATTTGCCTAGTTCATGTCTTTTCTTCCAAGAGAAATATATTTTATTTTTTTCTGTAAGCATTTGATCCATTTTCATAACCAATAATCCCTTGTTCTGTGCTAGGTATAGAACCATAAACAAAACACATATAATCCGTGTACTGAAGGAGCTAACAAATTTGACATGTTATAGACATGATCATACAATTAACTATGTATTTAACATTCTTAGACCACTTCCAAAGCCGGCAATCATTTTCCTCCATGGACAAATATTATATTAACATGTGGTTCTGTCTTTTTCCAGTGGTCACTAGATCAGTTTTCTATATAGTGACAGAGATGGAAGACTCTATATAGTAACCACTTATAAAAATTTTTTACTTTCTCAATGTCTTTGGGGCTTCTTAAAAATTTCTACACCTTATGGGAACCACTAAGTATTTTCTACCTCTCAACCCTCTACCGTGAAAGACTGACATCCTTGTGTTGTACTAGATAAATATCGGTAGAATTACATAATTTCAGGTTTCTTAGGAAACCAAGAGCAATGATTGCTCTGCTTCTGATTCTTTTGGGTCGGGTTACCTAGATTCCATTACCTTAAGGGAAAGCTGCAGCCTCAGTTTCACCTCATTCTTTATGACCTCATGCTGAATAAACTGACGCATCTGTAGCACACTGGGGCTCTTGAGTATGGCACCTGGGGCACTCACTAGCTGTTTGGACTCAATGCAAAGGCTCTTCCACATCTGAGTGCCAAACGGAGGTCCTGGAGTTTTTTTCTGTTAACAAAACAAATCAATAAAACCGCCAAAGAAATCAGAACGTTTTCACAATTCAAAATGTTTTAACTGTACACTTATTATGTAGATATCCTAATAACTTTTTAGGAACACAGTGATGAAAAAAATCCTAAACCTCAAAAAGTTCTGAAATATAAGGAAAATCGGTAACAGAATTGGGCATGCTTTCCTCTTTATTTCTGTTACCAAAATACTGGATCTGTAAAAATCCTGTTGCATGGTGTCCTGGGTAGGATGTAGAATAGTGCTAAGTAATGCTGTGCCATGGTGATGTAACAGCAGCCTAGCTTATGACAAATGCATGTGGCTATTTCTTAGTACTCACAAGTGGCTGAAGACATTGGGAACTAAGCAATCTTTCACTTTTAGATTCTATGTTCATTTTGACCCAGAAAGATTCGTTGCAAGAGAAATAATTCCATAGATCTGGGCCATCTTTGAGCTCACTCTAGATTGAGCATACCTCCAGAGTCTGAGGATCTCTGGGGCAGAAAAATCTGCATTAGAGTTAACTCACATCTATATGTTATACTCGTGATTGATTTTCAGGAATGGTGTGCTTTGCTGCCCTATGTCCTCAAGTGTTCTGCATGTGCTTCATATTAAAAGGCCTGGACGGTGACAGCCACACAGGGGCTTTGCAGGCCTGGGCTACTCCTACCAGATGTAGAAGGTCAGAGCATAAGAGTTTCAGAGGACGAGAATAAACTTCCTTCAATAATCTTAGATGTGGCATACCTTTGTCATCATATAGTACCTACAATTTGGATATAACCTTAGTGTGCCATTTGGTGTAACCTCCTCATTTTGAGAGAAGGAAATGGAGACTCAGTGTGACTTGTCCCAGATCCCACATTAATAAGGGGTAGAATCAGGACCAGAATTCTAGTCTCCTTCATCTTATCATGTTGACTACAGTCACCAAATTTAACCATAGGGCTAGGAGGCCATTATAATCTTAAGTGTTCATCATGCATGCTTGCTATTACAAGATTTAGTATAGGACAGCAAAAATGATCACAATAAAAAACATTATGTCAATTAACTCTACTATCAATCTCTAATCATATTATCAATATCTTCACTGATTTAAGTAACACCTGACAATATGTTGGACATGTGACATAAATTGCTTGTAAAATGAAATGGCAAATTATGTAAGATGCAGGACTTCACTGATTCTTATCCAAGACATTTTTATTTAAAAAAATGTATGTGTGGCTTCTCTTATCTGGCATCATTACAATGTTGACTTTCTAACATTGCAATTGCAAATCTGTGTACAATCCTTCATATTATTCTTAGTCAGTTTGTGCATCTTTAATATACGAAGAAATAAAAGGGAGAGTAGAAGACTCAAAATTGTATGTTAAAATTAACAAATAAGATAGACTGGATAAAGAAAATGTGGCACATATACACCATGGAATACTATGCTGCCATAAAAAAGGATGAGCCATGTCCTTTGCAGGGACATGGATAAAGCTGGAACCATCATTCTCAGCAAACTGACACAAGAACCAAAAACCAAACACCGCATGTTCTCACTCACAGGTGGGTGTTGAACAATGAGAACACATGGACGAAGGGAGGGGAACATCACACACTGGGGCCTGTCGGTGGATGGTGGGCTGGGGAGGAGCAGCAGCGGGTGAGGAGGTAGGGGAGGGATAGCATTAGGAAAAATACCTAACATAGATGATGGGGTAATGGATGCAGCAAACCACCATGGCACATGTATACATATGTAACAAACCTGCATGTTCTGTGTATGTACCTCAGAACTTAAAGTATAATTAAAAGTAAAAATAAAAAAATAAATTTTATTAAAAAATAAAATAAATAAGAAATGATAGAGGAAAGATTTCTGTATGATATAATATCAGTAATTCCATGACAGAGGAGGTATAATCTGGCTTACTCAGAAAGAATGTTTTCATATTATAGGAAGATGTTCCAGCCTGCAATACAGGATAAAAGAAATAAAACTGAAATTAGCTAGCTAGGAATATTCCTCTAAAATGTTGTTGCCACATCTACAAATGTTAGGATCTTCAGATACAAAACTCCTTGAGCACGTTAACAATTTACATACGAATAAAAATATATGAATATATGGGAGGAGACCTAAGACTCTGGTCCATTGACGGCTACATATGTCAATAAAATGACTTTTTGGCAGAAAATATATACCTCAACTGAGGGAAATGTTTCCCATGACCTTGACCGGAGATTAGGAGGGACAATCGTATCTTCCTTTTTTATTAGCCATGGTGATGCTTCATGGAAAGGACGGAGGACTGTGATGCTCAGGGTGCCTGGTTCAAAGAGAGTTGTCAGAAGACCATTACCCATCAGAGAAAATGAAAATGCGTTCACTAAATTCAACAAGCTGTTTTTGAACAGCCTTAGGCATGAAAGATTAATGAGATACAATGACTATACTTAGGAACCTTACAATCAAACAAGAAGGATGAAGCTTTTAGTCACTGTAACACCTAGAGACGGGATTTAGATCACCTGGAAGTATTCACTGACACCTCACTGTCCTTCACCAACCACATCTCCAGTAAATTTGATGAGTACGTCTTCTTTTCTCTTTGCTAACCCTACTTTATGTGCTTCTAAAAGATCCTGTTCTAGAGTACAGCAACAACTGGCTTTGCCACCTATACATACTCTGTGAATGAACCTTCCCCTGCAGCCAGGGTAACTGATTATGTTAGTCCATGATTAAAATTCTTTTAGGCCTTCACATTGCTCATGAGATAAAACGTGGTTCTTAACATTCTTTTGCCCTTACCTCAACTTGTAGTGTTCTTCCCCTCTGTGCTTCAGCTACTTTGCTTTTCCTCCAACCCATGTTTTCCAATGCTTTATGCTTTCTCCTTTATGTTTTCTTTTCCAAGAAAGCTCTCTCTCTTACTTTGATTAACCCTTACCTACCCACTAGCTCTTGGCTCAGGTATTTTCAAGGAAGCCTTCTAGACTATGTCAGTTTCTTCTGTTAGATTCTCTCATATAACTATGTTCTTGTTCTTCATGGAGCTTATCCCAACTTATAAACACACAGTTGTGTGACTTTATAACTAACAACTATCTCTCCCAGTAACCTACAAGCTCCATGGAAACAGGGTCCATGCCTGTTTTAGTTCACCATCATATTCCTAACACCCAGCCAGTGTTTAGCACATGGTGGTTTGCCAAGTAGAGGCTGGTTAAATGACTAATAAACCAATGTGAGATGAATTCATATTCTCCCACAGTTCCACATGTGCACCACACTGACTGGGGGCCAGCCAGAGTCCCCCGTGTTCTATAGTCACAAAGAGCAAGGTGTATTAATGTCATGCACACTAAAAGTTATAAGGGCACAGAAATGCAGGCTTATTCATGAATGCACACAAAATATATCCCAAAACACAGAGAAAAGATGAAAAAAAAAAACGAATACAACACATAACCTAGGCATAGCACATAGGTTTTGTACACAGATAATATGTTAGGCTTATATCTATATTTAAATACACATATATTGGATGGTCCTTACTTAATGCAATATGTATCTGTAACCTCTGGCAACACACAAATTTCTTTGAAGTTGATGAAAACAACCTAAGTACCTAATGAATATAGCTTATATAACTTATCAGGTATTTCAGGTTGGCATTATAACTCACATATCAATTTCATCAAAGCAACATCTTCAAAATGACAAAAAAAAATGAATTTACAAGAGATATCTCACTTTTCTTTGTTTTTTTTCTTATCAAGATGAAATGAACTAAAAAATGGGAACTTTGGTACATACCTAAACACAGATACAAATCTGCTTATAGGAGAAGAGGGATACATACTCAGCTTACACAGATCGGTGCTCAGATATATATCGATATACACCTACATTCAAGTAGCTATATAAATAAGTTGACATGCCCAGGCGGAAAGTAGAGCAGAAAAGTGAGAAAAGAGGAAAAAGTAAGATGGCATGAAGATGGACTGGATAGTAAGGAGGATGAGAATCGGCTGAGAGACGCAGTGCATTCCAGACAGTACGGGGCCTCTACCTGGCTGTTCCTGCACTGGCTCTTGGAGAACAACAGTATTTGATTCTTTATATGCCAAAGATAGATATTCTTCTATGTCACTGTCTCGAAGAAGTTCCGCTCCTGATCCATCAGCATAGATAACAAAAAACCTATTTGAAGAAATAAAAATATAATTGATTGAAGTATTCAGTTAAAAGGCTTCCTGAACTTAGAATTAAAAGCAAAATTATGGTATTATTATTTTACCTGGGGACATGTTCACCATAGATTTGCTGATGATTCTTTTCAAGGTGAATAGAGGATAAACTATCATAGTTCTCAGTTTTTTCATTTAAATCATCTTCCAATTTTTTTTCAGGTAATATAGTTGATACGCTACCATCAGCCATGACCTAAAGGATAAAGTGTGTAAGCAACTAAAAGAATCATAATGCCTGTATTTCTGCTGATCCAGTTTAAGAAACGGATGATTTAGGGGGTTTACTCAGAACACTGGAGATGTTTATTAGCAAGACATTGTTTACTACGTAGAGACGACATCAATAAAAGTAAAACCCTAGCAGCATAACCCTACTTATAAATGACACCTAGAACAGGAACACAAGCTGAAACATATTCAGAATGAAGTGAAGAGGATGGGGAAGATACTTAAAACCTCACACTATGAAGAAAGGTTCAAGGAATTGGGAATTTAAACATGGAGGAATGGGTGCTCATGCCATAGTTGTCTTGATTTATTTGAAAGGACCTTTGCATGGAAAGGGCTTATACTCTGGGATTTCAAACACAGAATTGCGGCTCATGGGTAGAATACACAGGGAAACAGATTTAGTATCAGTACGGTATGAGAAAAAAAGTTCTAGTTCTTTATTACTGTCTAGATATGGCATGGGTCTCTCCAGGAAGGGGTGTGATTCATGCTGCAAGACCACTGAAGGGGATGCCCAAGAGGAGTATCAATGCCCAGAAAAATGCTTGGCCTAGAGGGTTTTGAGCTTTAAGTTCCTACCTCAATTTGTTGTAAATTGAAATTTGTCAGTTTGAACTCATGCTGTGAAGAGTTTCAGTTACTTAGCAAAGAAAAAATAAGCGGGATCAGGGCTTATCTACATAGCAAAGCAAAGTCAGGAATTCTGTTGTATAACTCCAAATCTAAAAAATAATTTCATACCTACTAGCTGCAAGACAAAATATCACTGTTGAAGGAGAAGTAAAAAAAAATAATAACTCAATGTCTAGAGCAATGGTTGGCAAATCTTTTTTGTCACAGGCAAGATAGTAAATATTTTAGAGTTTGCAGGTTATACATTCTCTGTTGTAGCTACTCAACTCTGCCATTACTGTGGAAAGCGGCCATAGAGAGTATGTCAACAAATGAGATGGCTGTGTTCCGGTAAAACAACATTGAGATTTGTATTTCCTATAATTTTATGTGTTGTCTTCTTTTGTTTTTTCAAAAACCATGTAAGCATATATGAAACTATCTTGAGTTCACGGGCGATAGATACGCAAGTGGCCACGGTTTGCCAGTGCCCGACCCAGAGGTGAGGGGATAGTTGTGGTATTGAAAGACAAAGAAGCAAATATTTTCTCTCGTTCTGTAGGTTGTGTGTTTAGTCTGTTGACAGTTTCTTTTGCTGTACGGAGGCTTTTTAGTTTAATTGGGTCCCATTCGTCAATTTTTGCTTTTGTTGCAATTGGTTTAGGTGTCTTTGTCATGAAATCTTGGCCAGAGTCTATGACCAGAATGGTTTTTTCTGGGTTTTCTTCAAGGGTTGTCATAGTTTAGGTTTTACATTGAGGTCTTTAGTACATCTTGAGACAACTGTTGTACAGGGTGTAGTGAAAGGGTCTAGTTTCAACTTTTTGCATATGGTCAGCCATTTATCCCAGGGCCATTTATTGACTAGAGAGTCCTTTCCTCATTGCTTGTTTTTGCTGGTTTTGTTGAAGATCAGATGATTGTAGGTGTGCAACTTTATTTTGGTATCTCTATTCTGTTCCATTGGTCTATGTGTCTGTTTTAGTACCAGTACCATGCTGTTTTGGTTACTGTAGCCCTGTAGTATAGCTGAAGTCACGTAATGTGATGCCTCCATCTTTGTTCTTTTTGCTTAGGATTACTTTGGCTATTTGAACTGTCTTTTTTTTTTTTTTTTGGTTTTATGTGAATTTTAGAATAGCTTTTTCTAATTCTGTGACGAATGTCATTGGTAGTTTGATAGGAATAGCACTGAATCTGTAAATTGCTTTGGGCAGTATGGCCATTTTCACAATATTGATTCTTCCTAGCCATAATCATGGAATGATTTCCCATTTGGTTGTGTCATCTCTGATTTCTTTTAGCAATGTTTTGTAATTCTCATTGTAGAGATCTTTCACCGCCCTGGTTAGCTGTATTCTTAGGTATTCTATTGCTTGGTGGCTATCATGAATAGGATTGTGTTCTTGATCTGGCATTCAGCCTGGATGTTGTTCCACCTCCCTACCTTCAAACCTACTGGATCTTTCTTACCATGGACTCTGCCTACTCAAAGAAACTTGCCTGCTGCCTCGTGTTTGCTCTGACTTCAACTTGGATACAGATCACTGCCATATCATTCTTTACGAATGGCATTATTTTTAGATGTCTGTTAATGTTTCTTCCTTTCCATTCTAATGATTTATTTAGCCTTAACATTTCTATCCCACCAATTGTTGGGTTTTCCATCCCCCATGGAAGTACTCTTAAGAATCAAAGGAAAAATACTGACATTCATTACTGCTTGCCCAAAGTATTGGCAGTAAGTGGATAATTAATCCCAAGGCAACTAAGGTAAAAATCTACATGGAAGCTTTGTAGTGTGAAATATCTCGGAAGGAAAGCCACAGGCTCTCTCTGCATACCAAAGGTATACTTTACCTGAAAAGTGTTTCCCTCAGGATCCAGAACCTCACAGATAACCTCTGAAGTGTGCCTCATGATGTACATGCCAGCTTTCAGCTGCTCACGCTTTTGGAAAGGACAGTATATATTACTGCTTGATTCATGGCAGTATATAGCTGAACAATCCTTGTCAATATAAAGAGAGCCTGTGTTTGGAGGTAATACCTGAAAGGATAACAGAAGGAAAGAAATTAAAATCTTCTTGTTCAATATGTGGGACTTGGAAAACATTTTAGGAAAAAGAATATCCATACATCCTGGTCACCAACTGTGTTTGCAGGAAGAAAACATTACCCAAGAGAGGACTTAAGGTTGGGGAAGGACTACCTGATGAGGAGGCAAACTGAATATTTCGGATATAATTTCTCTTATACCCTCACATCTTACCTACTCACTTTAATATCTCTTCTAAGTAATTGTCCTATGCCCCATTATTTCCAATATTTAATATATTTTAGCTAAGGTTAAACACACGCTTGGCCCTATTTGAAATGTTTGATGTTGCTTGTGATCTTGGACAAGAAGCTTCTCTGAAAGGGTCAAAAGCCATGGGATCAGTGCTCTTAGAAATTTCCCTCTGGTGGCTGACACAGTCCTTAAGTAATAGACTTCATGCAATGAATTCTGGTTCAAATAGATCTTTTTCTGAATATAATTTACATATCATAGATTTACCCTTTAAAAGCATATAATTCAGTGGTTTTTAGTATATTCAAAAAAGTACGATGCTATTGTCGCTAATTCCACAACACTTTTATCCTCCCCCAAAGAAACCCTGATTCCATTAGAAATCATTCTGCATCACTAGGCCTTAGGCCCTGGCAACCACTAATCTACTGTCTATGGATTTACCTATTCTAGACACTTCATTTAAATGGAAGCATGTGCTCTGTGGCCTTTTGTGTCTGGCCTCTTTCAGTTAGCATAATGCTGTAGCACAAGAACCTCGTTCTGTTTTATGGAGAAGTAATATTCCATTGTATGGCTGTATCACATTTTGTTTATTCACTTATGAATGGGCGTGCATTTGAGCTGTTTTCAGTTTTGCTATTATTAAAAATGTTGCTGTAAATATTGTGCACAAGTTTTTCTGCAGATGTATGTTTTCTCTTGGATATATATCTAGAAGTGGAATTGCTGGGTCATATGACAACTAAGTTTACCTTTTTGAGGAAGTGCCAAGTTATTTTCCAAAGTGACTATACCATTTTCCAAGTGGGTATACCACTTTCCGAAGTGACTGTACCATCAGCAATTTGTGAGGGCTCCAGTTTCCCCACGCTCTTGCCAACGCCTGTGATGATTACCTGCCTTTTCATCACAGTTTTCTACTGGGTGTCAAGTGCTATCTCACTGTGGTTTGCCCTGCAGCTCCCTCGTAACTAATGATGTTCAGCATCTTTTCCTGGTTTATTTGCCATTTGTATGTCTTCTCTGGAGAAATCCAAATCCTTTCCTCATTTTAAAGTGGGTTATTAGTCTTTTCATTGCTGAGCTGTGAGAGCTCTAAGCTGTAGGGTACTCTGTACGCGAGACCATTATCAGTTACATGATTTTCAAATACCATCTTCTATTCTGTAGTTTATCTTTTCACCTTCTTGGTGGTGTCCTTTGAATTACAAACTTTTTTTTCTTTTTTTTTTTGGTAAATCTTGTATGTTTGGTATCATATCTAAGAAACTACTGCCTTAATCCAAAAACATGAAAATGTATGTCTGTGTTTTCTTTCGTCTCACTTCCAGCACCTTCTTTGCCCCATAATAATCTACACTGGATGAAGAGGGGGAAGGATAACATTATCAGAAGAGATGAGAGGAATAAACTGAGCAGCAACTTTCACAGTAACAAGTGTTTGTCACTGACATCTTTGTCCATCATCTAGCTTTTAGCTCTCAGTATCTAGTGACATTGTTTGCAATATCTTTGCTCTAGTGTCCTTTCTCCAGCTAGTGGATATATGTACTTTTAAGGCTAAAGGAACTGCAGGCTGACACTGGATGGTTATATTTAAAGGGGAAATGCAGAAAGGTAGGGAAAGGTGCTAAATGCTCCTCTTTGACCGTCCAAGGACAGAGCTTTGCTTCAGCTAGGACAACTGCCCTCTCGTGACCATACGCATCATGTACTCCCTCTTGTCCTGCTGGGACATTGAGTAGAATAGGGAGGACTGACTGGAGGTGGAAGGATGGAGAGTGAGAATGAGGGTCAAGGTAGCAGGAGGTGAAACTGGTCTGTTAGGCACGAGCCAAATCATCTAAGTGTTTCTAACACCCACAATGCTTAGCACATAAGAGGCCTCAACAAACACATTTTGGTTTATAACCTTGGTCCAAAGCTACCAAAGCTTTGCACAGCAAGCAGGGCAATGTTTTTCTGGCATGGGCTGCGAAAAGGGGTGAATACATACGTGTTTGAGAAGCATATTGTAAGACGTTGATATTCTAAAAGAAAGCAATAGCGGTATACATTGCAGGCATTTTTACTGCCCCAGAGAAGTGGGTTTTCTTAGCTGAACAGACATTCACCTTTGACACTTCTCATTTTCCTCCTAGACCTACCTGGTATGTTCCCTGTGGCTTTGCAATAACAGTTGTTCCGTCTCCAAAGGCGGCACAGCAGCTACTGTCCTCACAGTTGGTGATAACGGTGGCATAGTGTGAGTTTTCTACCCGCATGCACTTCACCTGCCTGGTGACAGTCTGAGAACCTTCGGCTAGAAGCAAATACAAGGTAAGCAGATCTGATAGGATGTAGACATTGCAAAACAGACCTCAGCCTATTGATTTTGCTGCTGTCTCCTGGCTGCGTGGATTCCCCATGGAACAAACACAATTGTAAAGTCTAGAGAAAGTGATGAGAACACCACAGGGTTGGAGTGTGGCCTGCTCTTCTTGTCAATTCAGAATAATGCTTCCAGAAAAAAATCTTCTTACTTAATTTAGGATGCTGTCTTATTTTCACTATTTACTTTTAGGAGTTGAGAACACTGATTTTTTTCAACATGAAAAATTGAAAAGCATAAAATATAATGTAAGCACTCAGATATTCACCAATTAAAATTTATACTTACTATTTGGACACATAGGCTTCAATATTTTTAATACATATATACAAGAAAAATTACAGATACAATTGAAGTTTCTCCTTATGCCTGGGCTATTTCTACCTTGCAATTCATTTTTATACTTTAATGTACATATATATCATGAACAGTAAATATGTGTGTGCTTTAAATTTATGGAAACGACATGTTACTCTGTATTTACGTCATTACTGTACTATCATTCTATACGTCCTTTCTTCATTTAACATGGTTTTAAGACCTCTAACCATCTTACTCTATATGTATCTATCTATACATATATGTGTGCGTAGATATATTTATTTGTGTGTGTATGATTCCCTTTAACCATCATATAGTATTATTTTGTAGGAATTTACCACAATTTATTTTTCTGTTATGCCACTGATGGACATTTATGTTTTCTCAATATTTGAGTATTATACTCAGTGTTGCAAGTCACTCCTCTGTAATTGTCTCCTTGTGCAAATGCATATGAGTGTCTCTCTCTATATAAGCAGAAATAAATTTAATGCATCATAATATGACATGCATGATTTTGTGGGTGGGATGGGGAGATGTAGGTCAAAGGGTACAAGGTTACAATTATGTAGGATGAATAACTATGAGAATCTAATGTATAGATAAAGACTATGGTCAATAACATTGCATTGTATAATGACAATTTTCCAAGAGTGTAGACTTTAGGTACTCATAACACACACACACACACACACACACACACACACACACACACAGAGTAACTATATAAGAGATAATTTGCTTGACTTATTCAACTATGTATATGAATATCAAAATATCATGTTTTACATATTAAATATATCCAACAAAAAATTGGCATTAAGGACAGGGAACTGAGGGAATAACTTGTTATTAAAAATGTTGCTTTAATTTAGGTTAGGAAGAGTGGAAGGCTTTTAGAGTGTTTGAGCAGGTTCCAGTTAATTAGCAGCTACAGTTTCCTTTTCTCTGATACCAACTTTCTGACAATGAGAGACATGCTCAGACTGAAGACCTACCTGAGATCACCTATTTATGCAAATTAGATGCCTTGAGGATCAAAGGAAACATCTGAAAGCTAACATCTAGGACAGATGCATCATGGTTATTAGGTTTTAGTTGTCACCAATGAAAGATGATTACTGTCCATCAGCTACCTAGAGTTGTTATTACTCCCATCTCTGTTGAGATAATGATCATAATAAAAGGTCCTAATGCATCCTCATATCCATTGCAGCATTATTCACAATAACCAAGACTTGGAATTAGTCTAAGTGTACATCAATAGATGAATAAATAAAGAAAATGTAGTAAATATAGACAATAGAATACTATTCAGTGTTAAAAAAAGAAATCTGTCATTTGCAACAATATGATAAACCTGGAGGACATTATTGTAAGTAAAGTAATCCAGGTACAGAAAGACAAATAGCATATGATCTCATTTATACGTAGATCTCATTTATATGTAGAACCTAAAAAAGTTGAACTCATACAAGTAGAGAGTAGAGTGGTAGTTACCAGCCATCAGGGTGAGGAGTTGGGGAGATGTTGGTCAAAGGATATAAAATTTCAGTTATGTAAGAGAAATAAATTAAAGACATATACTGTATAACATGGGGACCGTAGTAAATAACAACATATTGTATTTTGAAAATTTCTAAGAGAGTAGATTTTAAGTGTTCTCACAACTAAAAATAAGTCCAAAGAACAAAGCTGGAGGCATCTGTGCTACTCAACTTCAAACTATACCACAAAACTACAGTAACCAAAATAGCATGGAACTGGTACCAAAATTGCCAAACAGACACATAGACCAATGGAACAGAATAGAGAGCCCAGAAATAAAGCCACACACCTATAACCATCTGATCTTCAACAAACAACAAATACAAGCAATGAGGAAAGGACTCCCTATTCAATAAATGGTACTGGGATAATGGCTGGCCATATGCAGAAGATTGAAACTGCACCCCTTCCTTACATCACATACAATAATTATCTCAAGATGAATTAAAGAATTAAATGTAAAACCCCAAATTATAAAAACCCTGAAAGACAACCTAGGCAACACCATTCTAGACATAGGAACAGACAAAGGTTTCATGATAAATACACCAAAAGCAATTGCAACAAAAGCAAAAATTGACAAGTGAGATCTAATTAAATGAAATAACTTCTGCACAGCAAAAGAAACTATCAACAGACTAAACTG
>CAUYNB010022637.1:0-69525 GCA_963574225.1 Lagothrix lagotricha
AAACCACCTTACACTTTATATGGAACCAAAAGAGAGTCCACATAGCCAAGACAATCCTAAGCAAAAAGAACAAAGTGTGTACCTATGCAACAATCTTGCATGTTCTTCACATGTACCCCCAAACCTAAAGTGCAATAAAAATAAAAAAAAAAAAAAAAAAAAACAAAGCTGGAGGCATCACGCTACCTGACTTCAAACTATACAATGAGTCTACGATATTCAAAACAGCATGGTACTGGTACCAAAACAGAGATATAGACCAATGGAACAGAAAAGAGGGCTTGGAGACAATGCCACACATCTACAACCATCTTATCTCTGACAAACCTGACAAAAACAAGCAATGGGGAAACAACTTCCTGTTTAATAAATGGTGTTGGGGAAACTGGCTAGCCATGTGCAGAAAGCTTAAACTGGACCCCTTCCTGACACCTTACACTAAAATTAACTCCAGATGGATTAAGGACTTAAACAGAAGACCTAACACCATAAAAGCCCTAGAGAAAAACCTAGGCAAAACCATTCAGGACCTAGGCATAGGCAAGGACTTCATGACTAAAACACCAAAGGCACTGGCAACAAAAGCCAAAATAGACAAATGGGATCTAATTAAACTCCAGAGCTTCTGTACAGCAGAAAAAACAATCACTAGAGTGAGCTGGCAACCAACAGAATGGGAAAAAATTTTTGCAATCTACCAATCTGACAAACGGCTAATATCCAGAATCTACAAAGAACAAAAATAGATTTGTAAGAAAAAAACAAACAGACTCATCCAAAAGTGAGTGAAGGACATGAACAGACACTTCTCAAAAGAAGACATATATGAGGCCAACAAACATGAAGAAATGCTCATCATCACTGGTCTTTAAAGAAATGCAAATCAAAACCACACTGAGATACCATCTCACACCAGTTAGAATGGCAATCATTAAAAAATCAGGAGACAACAGATGCTGGAGAGGATGTGGAGAAATAGGAACACTTTTACACTGTTGGTGGGAATGTAAATTAGTTCAACCATTGTGGAAGACAATGTGGTGATTCCTCAATGACCAAGAAATAGAAATTCCATTTGACCCAGCAATCCCATTACTGGGTATATACCCAAAGGATTATAAATCATTCTATTATAAAGACACATGTACATGTATGTTCACTGTGGCACTGTTCACAATAGCAAAGACCTGGAACCAACCCAAATGCCCATCAGTGATAGACTGGACAGGGAAAATGTGGCACATATACACCATGGAATACTATGCAGCCATAAAAACTGATGAGTTCATGTCCTTTGTAGGGACCTGGATGAATCTGGAAAACATCATTCTCAGCAAACTGACACAAGAACAGAAAATCAAACACTGCCTGTTCTCACTCCTACGCGGGTGTTGAACAATGAGAACACATGGACACAGGGAGGGGAACATCACACACTGGGGTCTGTTGGGGGTGACTAGGGAGGGACAGTGTGTGACAGGGAGGTTAGAGAGGAATAACATGGGGAGAAATACCAGTTATAGATGACGGAGGGATGGAGGTAGCAACCCACATTGCCATGTATATGCCTATGCCACAATCCTGCATGATTTGCACATGTACCCCAGAACCTAAAGTACAACAAAATATATATATATATTTTTTAGAAAAAGAAAGAAAATTTCTCTCTTTCTTTTTATAAAGAATGGCTTAATTTTCTTTCTTTCATTACATAGAATGGCTTAATATGGAAGGAATTAAACCTTATTTAATTTCTTAATTAAAACCATATCTAATTTCTTAATATGGAGTATTTTCAAGTCCTTCAGATGAGCTAGAGTGGAAAATATTCTGAAAAGCACTGGAATAAAATATAGCAGCAATAGTAATATAAAAATAGTTGCAAATTATTTGATACTTTTTCATATCAGCACTGTGCTGAGAACTTGACAGTTTTTAGCATTAACACTCATGGCAATTATTTCAGTTGAGCATTATCCTCATTTGCAAGACAGTAAACCATAAATCGAAGAGGTAAGTAATTAGGCAACACTGCATACTTAGGAGCTCCAATAGCTTGAAGTTGAACACAAAATTTTATGAGCCCGGCCCACAACTCATGTCCTTTTCTGAGAAATAGTGTTTGGGATTCAGTAGAGCACTTATGATTAGAGATATAAAACTGGTCATCAGTGATATTTTGTCAAAGCAGTTAGGTGTCACCTAACAACAGATATACTTTCTTAAAAATGCATTGTTAGGTGATTTCATTTTGTGAATATCATAGAGTGTACTTAGACAAACCCAGATGCTATAGCCTCCTATATGTCTAAGCAACATGATACAGTCTGTTGCTCCTAGGCTACAAATCTGTACAGCATGTTGCAGTTCTGAATACTATAGGCAATTTTAACAGAATGGTAAGAAATTGTACATCTAAACATAGGAAAGGCAATGCATTGCACTATGATTTTATGACATTACAACAACTACAACATCACTAAACAATGGGAATTTTCCAGCTTCATTATAGTTTTATAGAAACATCATCATAAAAAAACAGTTCATCATTGACCTAAACATTTTCATGTGATATATGACTGTAGTTGAAGCCTCTGCAGAATGCAAAAATTCTGACTAAGAAATAGATGAGAACTAAGTTTGGAAGTCTGAGGAATGCCAACATTTAAGGGCTGAATTTAGGTTCATCTACCTTCTTAGTTTGCCCAGGACTGAGGGATGTCCTCAGACGGGGGATTTTGGTGCTGAACTTGAGACAATCCTTGACAAATGGGGATAGTTGGTTACCCTACAGGTGTTAAAGAAAAGAGACAGCAAAATAACTAGAAGAAGTAATTTGAGAGCCATTGCATGGAGCATGGTCACAAAGACTGGACAGCGCAACATCCAGGAGAGTTACTGCTCATGTTTCAAAGGCAAGATTAGATGAAGACCGTAGTTTGGATATTTGCTTAGGACTGGGGAGACATAAGCACATTTTTAAACTGAGAAGAGAGACAATAAAGAAAATAGTTCAACATGCTGGAGATGGAGATGCATAACTATAGTTAGATAACAAAAGACAAAAACATTAAAGAAACTGCATACCTTTTATTACAAGATGGAATATGTATCAAATACGTCTACGGTACAAAAAAGTGAACAATCATGGCATGTCTGCTATGGGCCAGACTCTGTGACAAGTGCATTTATTTATGTTGTCACATTAAATCCCATTGAAAAGCCAATTGATTACTCTCAAGGGAGTTTTATTGATAGTAACAACTAAAAGTAAATTTATGATTTCTTGTGAACTACATATAGATCAGAAAAATTTAGTACAACTACGATGACATGTTTCAAACAGTTTTCTTCACATGAATTTGCAAAATTATCTTTGATTTTTGCCATGTTCATACAAATAATCTCAAGTGGAGTTCTGAAAACTGGGCAGTTTGCCCATCTTACTCAGTGTTCGAACTCTAGAAGACTTAGTCCTATTTGTAAGTGGTTAGCATCCGTTACTTCTAAATCTACCTCTGTTTAAAGCTAAACAGATGCAAAAAAAGTAAACTTAAAAAACTATCTGTGGTCTTCTCATTTTCACACTCTTCAAATACAAAGAAAGAAACAAAACAATAAGTTTAAATATAAATATTTATAAGTATTTTGGTTTGTATGAAGTTATTTGTTCAAGTACTAAGTCCTGATGCTATCTAAGGTCAGTTTGTGATTTATAGCTAAGTTTAAAACGATATTATTCTATTGTATAAAGCAGTGAATGTAACTTTAGGACAACGTCTTGGAGTTATAAATCATCTACAAATGCTCACCAAAAATGAACTCAAATAGAAGATTCCATAAAGTAAACAAAGAACTCAGTACAATTTCTGACATAAAGCAAGGGCTAAATAAAGTTTAGTTCCCTTCAAAGTAGAGATGTACAGGTAAGCTTATGAAGCTTTTCTTAAATACAATCAATGATTTATTTTATCTCTGCCTCTAAATTCATCAAAAAGTTAACTCATTTACAATGAAAAAAAAATCTGTATTAATTTATTTTGGAAGTATTTTTTCCATTTATATTTATTCGTATACCAGCATACCTCATTTTGCCAGGCCAACAGCTTCAAATCTTAAAATATTTAAATATTTTAATTTAAGTGTAAAACATAAAGACTTTTCAAGACAGCTAATTAGAAGCAGTTAGTGGGCACCACTCTCACAGAAAGAAATAGAACGGGCAAGTAAATACAACACCTTCAACTGACATCTAGGTCCACACATTGGGATTTATCAAGAAAACAACTTAACCCATGGGAAAGAGAAAAAAAGCAACGTAGGACAATCGCCCACCCAGGAATGACACAGAGCCAGAGGAACATCCCCACTCAGGAAGCAGTGAGTGAGTAAGCAACTCATGCTTCTTTCACAGATCTCTGCAACCCTCAAGTCAGGAGATCTCCTTGTGAACCCACTCCACCAGGGACCACAGTCTGATATGTGTAACTACATGGAGTCTTGGCAGAGCAGCCACTCAGGCACATGCAGAGTTCCAGGAGCTTTAGATATCTGAGGTTCCCAGAAATAGCAGCTGCAACTCCAGCAAAGTAGGATATTAGACCCCCACACATACCCCTAGAAAAGGGGCTGAATGCAGGGGGCTGAGCAGCAACAATCTGCAGGTCTCATTCCCACAGTACCTTACAAAATAAGACCCACTAGCTTGGAACTCCAGCCAGCCATTGGTAGCAGTGTTAACACCTCCCTGAGGTAGAGCCCTGAGAAGGAGTGGCAGGCTGCCATCTTTGCTTTCATATGGGCTTGGCCATTATTGCCTTCACTGCAGCTGCCTTGTGGAATAGCAGCAAGGCTGCTTTTTTGTGTGTGTGGGTACCTAACCTTGCTTCTCTTCACTGGGAGGACCTCCAGACCAGGGCTACCAGCCACTCTCGCTGGTGTTTTCTAGCTGGCAGTGGTTCCAAGCCTTTTGGGATGGAGCTCCCAAGGGAAGGGATGGTCTGCCATTGTTCCAGTTTCACAGTGTTAGCCATTGCTGTCTTTGGGCTCTAAGGAGTTTGAGGCAACTAGGGATTGAAGCAGTCCAACAGCACAGCGTATCAGCTCTAGAAGAAGCAGGTAGACTGCTTTTTCACACACGTCCTGGATCCTCTATCTCTTCACTGGGCATAATCTCTTAACTGAGGTCTACACCCACCTCCACTGGTGCGTTTTGTCTGGCAACAGGTTCATATCTCCTTGGGAAAGAGCTCCCAGACAGAGGGCAAGCCACCATCTTTGCAGTTTAACAGCCTTCACTGTTGATACGTTAGGGTGCCAGAAAATCCAAGATGACTAGAGACTAAAGTGAACTCCCAGAAAGCTGCAGCAGCCCTATGGAAAAATGACCAGACTGTTTATTACATGGGTCCCCAATTCCATATCTCCTCCCTGGGTGGGTTCTCCTGATCTGGGCCTCCACCTCCCACAGCAGGGACTACCAAGCAAGTAACAGCTCTGCAACTCCGTGAAACAGAGCTCCCAGTAGGGAGTTGGTTGCCATCTTTGCTGTCTGACAGTCCTTGCCCTTGCTGTCTCCAGGCTCTGGGAAATCTAAAGGGATGAAGGGCTGGTTTGGACTACCAGCACAGAGCACCCACCTAGCAGAAAAGTGACCAGACGGTTGTTCATACCGGACCTGGTTCGCACTTATCCTCACTGGATAGGTTAGCCCAACCTGGGACTCCAGCACCACCACCCTGTCCCCACTTAGCCACTTCAAAAAAAGGCAGCCCAGCAGTTAACACCCACATACAGAGATGAGAAAGAAATAATGCAAGAACTCTGGCAACTCAAATGTCAGAGTTTACAGCCTCCAAACAACCACTCTAGTTCTACAGCAAGGCTTCTTGACCAGGCTGTGTTGGCTGAAATGACAGAAATAGAATTCTGAATACAGATAGGAATTAAGATCATGTAGATTCAGGAGAACAGCAAAACCCAATCCTAGGAAACTAAGAATCACAATAAAACAATTTAAGACATGACAGATGAAATATTCAGTATAAAAGATTGTGCAACTGGTCTAATAGAGGTGAAAATCACACTACAAGAATTTCACAATGCAATCACAAATATGAACAGCAGAATAGACCAAGCTGAGGAAAGAATCCCAAAACTTGAAAACTGGCTCTCTGAAATCAGACAGACAAAAATTAAAAAAAATAAAAAGGAACAAAAAAAAAATTTCTTAAGAAACAGAATTATATAAAGAGGCCGTATCTATGAATCATTGACATCCCTGAAATGAATGGAGAGAAAGCAAAAAACTTGGAATACATATTTCAGAATATCACTTATGAAAAATTTCCCAACTCACTAGAGAAGCAAACAGCCAAATTCAGGAAATAGAGAAACCCTGCAAGATTCTACGCAAGAGGATCATCCCCAAGACACATAATCATCAGATTTTCCAAGGTCAAAATGAAAGACGGAACGGTAAAGGCAACTAGAGCAAAAAGGCAGGTCACCTACAAAGGAAATCCCAATCAGGCAAACAGCGGATATCTCAGCAAGAACCCTACAAGGCAGAAGAGACTGAGGGCCTATATTCAGCACTCCTAAAGAAAGCAAGTTTCAACCAAGAATTTTATATCTATCCAAACTAAGCTTTCTCAGCAAAGGAGAAATAAGATCCTCTTTCAGATAAGTAAATGCTTAGGGAGTTTGTTACTACCAGACCTGCTTTATAAGAGATATTGAAAGGAGCACTAAATATGGAAAGGAAACACCATTGCCAGCCAATACAAAAACACACTTAAGTACAAAGACCAGTGATACTACAAAGCAAATAGGTAAACAAGCTGACCTAATAACTAGCTAACAATACAATGACAGGTCAAATCTATACATATCAATATGTGCCTTGAATTTAAATGGACTCAATGCCCCCATTTAAAAGGTAGAGTGGCAAGCTTAATTTAAAAGCAAGACCCAACAGTATGTGGTCTTCAAGGGACCCATCTCATACACAATGATACTCTTAGCTCAAAATAAAGAAATCAAGGAAAATCTACAAAGAAAATTGAAATCAGAAAAAAGCAGGTGTTGCAATCCTAATTTCAGACAAAACAGACTTTAAACCAACAAAGATCAAAAAGACAAAGAAAGGCATTACATAATGGTAAAGAGTCCAATTCAACAAGAACATCTAACTGTCCTAAATACATACACACATCCACAACAGGAGACCAGATTCATAAAGCAAGTTCTTAGAGATCTACAAAGAGACAGACTCCCACACAGTAATAGTGGGAGACTTCAATATTGCATTGACAGTATTAGATCATCGAAGCAGAAAATTAGCAAAGATATTCAGGACCTGAACTCAACGTTGAACCAAAAGGATCTTATAGACCTCTACAGAACTCTCCACTCAAATAACATCAGGATATACATTCTTCTCATCGCCACATGGCACATACTCTAAATTTGACCACAAAGTCAAACACAACAATCTTAAGCAAAGTCAAAGGAACCAAAATCATACCAAACACACTCTCAAACCACAGAGCAATAAAAATAGAAATCAACACACATACATACATACACACACACACACACACACACACACACACACACACAAGAAATCACTCAAAACCATGCAATTTCATGGAAATTAAATAACCTGATCCTGAATGATTTTGGGGTAAGTAATGAGTTAAGGTCGAAATAAAAATGTTCCTTGAAACTAATGAGAACAAAGATACAACAAACAAGAATCACTGGAACATAGCTAAGGTAGCTTTAACACAATTATTTATAGCACTAAATACTCACATCAAAAATTTAGAAAGATCTCAAATTAACAACCTAACATCACAACTGAAAGAGCTGGAGGAGCAAGAGCAAAACCCCCTAAAGCTAACAGAAAACAAAACATCCAAAATCAGAGCTAAACTGAAAAAAAATCAAGAAACAAAATATCACTTAAAAGATCAATAAATCCAAGAGTTAGTTTTTTGAAAAATCAACAGATAGGCTGCTAGACTAATAAAGAAGAAAAAGCAGGATACAAATAAGCACAATTAGAAATGACAAAGAGGAAGTTCACTGACTCCACAGAAGTACAACCAACCATAAGTGATCAGTATAGACATCATTAGGAAACCTGGAAGAAATGGATAAATTTCTGAACACATACACCTTCCAAGACAGGAATAAATTTATTTCCTGAGCAGACCAATAATGAGCTTTGCGTTGAATCAGAAATAAATAGCCTGACTCAATGATTTTGTGGCTAAATAAATGAAACCATAAGAATCCTAAAACTAAACAGATTCACAGATGAATTATACCAGATGTACAAAGAAGAGCTTTCAGTCCCATTCCTACTGAAATTAACCCAAAAATATTAAGGTGGAGAGACTCCTCCCCAACTCACTCTAGGAGGCCAGCATCATGCTGATACCAAAATTGGGCAGAGACACAACAAATAAGAAAACTTCAGGCAGTGTCCTTGATGAATATTGATGGAAAAATCCTCAACAAAGTACTAGTAAATTCAGCAGCACATCAAAAAGCTAATCTATCATGATCAAGTAGGCTTTATCCCTGCAATGCAAGATTGGTTCAACACATGCAAATCAATCAACATTATTCATCACATAAACAGAACTAAAGACAAAAACCACATGATTAACTCAATAGATGCAGAAAAGGCTTTCAACAAAATTCAACATTCCTTCATGTTAAAAACTCAACAAACTCAGTATTGAAGGAACATACCTCAAAACAATAAAAGCTGTCTATGAGAGACCCATAGCCAGCATCATACTGAATGGGCAAAAGCTGGAACCATTCCCCTTGAAAACTGGCACAAGACAAACATGCTCTTTTCACTCTTCTTATTCAACATAGTGTTGGAAGTCCTGGGCACAGTAATCAGGCAAGAGAAAGAAATAAAGGGTATCCAAATAGGAAGAGAGGAAGTCAAACTATTCCTGTTTGCAGCTGACATGATTCTCTACCTAGAAAACACCATAGTCTTAGCCCAAAAGCTCCTTAAACTGATAATCAACTTCAGCAAAATTTTAGGACAAAAAAATCAACATACAAAACCACTAGCGTTTCTGTAAAAAAAAAAAAACAACAGCCAAGCCAAGAGCCATATCAGGAACACAATCCCATTCACAACTGCTGTAAAAAGAATAAAAATCCTAGGAATACTGCTAACCAGGGAGGTGAAAGATCCCTACAAAGGGAATTATAAAACATTGCTCATAAAAAATCAGATTACACAAACAAATGGAAGAAAACATTCTATGCTCATGGATAGGAAGGATAAGTATCATCAAAATGGTCATACTGCCTAAAGCAGTTTACAGATTCAATGTTATTCCTATCAAACCACCAGTGACATTCTTCACAGAAAAGGAAAAACACTATTTTAAAATTAATTTGGAAGCAACAGGAGCCCAAATAACCAAGGCGACCCTAAGCAACAAAAATAAAGTTGGAGGTTTAAGTTTACCCAACTTCAAACTGTATTAGAGGGCTACAGTAACAAAAAGAGGATGGTACTGGTACAAAATAGATGCATAAGTTAATGAAACAGAACAGAAAGGGCAGAAATAAGGCCGCACACCTACTACTGTCTGATCTTAGACAAAGCTGACAAAACTAAGCAATGGGGAAAGGACTCCATATTCTATTCAATAACTTGTGCTGGGGTAACTGGCTAGCCATATGCAGAAGATTGAAACTGGACCCATTCCTTACATCATATTTAAAAAAAATCAACTTCAGATGAAATAAAGACTTAAATTTAAAACCCAAAACCATGAAAACCTTGGAATACAACTGAGGCAATACCATTCTGGACATAGGAACTGACAAAGATTTCGTGACAAAGGCACCAAAAGCAATCATAACAAAAACGAAAATTGCCAAATAGGATATAATTAAACTAAAGAGCTTCTGCACAGCAAAGGAAAGTATCAACAGAATAAACAGACAACATATGGACTGGAAGAAAGTATGGCAAACTATGCATCTGGCAAAGGTCATATATCCAGCATCTATAAGAAACTTAGACAAATTTGCAAGAAAAAAAAAACATCAAAAAGTAGACAAAGGACATGAACACTTTGCAAAAGAAGACATACACGTGGCCGAGAAGCATATTAACAAAAAAATCTCAACATCACTGATCAATAGATAAATGCAAATGAAACCACAATGAGATATCATCTCACACCAGTTAGAATGCTCATTATTAAAAAGTCAAAAAATAACAGATGCTGTTAAATTGCAGCGAAAGAAAACACTTATACACCGTTGGTGTGAATGTAAAGTAGTTCATCCATTTTGGAAGACAGTGTAACAATTCCTCAAAGACCTAAAGAGAGAAATACCACTCAACCCAGCAATCATATTACTTGGTATATACCCAAAGGATTATAAATCATTCTATCAAAAAGACCCATGGACACATATGTTCATCGCAGCTCTATTCACAATAGCAAAGACATGGAATCAAACTAAATGCCCTTTAATGGCAATTTGGATAAAGAAAATATGGTACATACGCACCATGAAATACTATACAGCTATATATATAAAAAAAAAGAATGAGATCATGTTATTTGCAGGAACATGGATGGAACTGGATTCTATTATTCACAACAAACTAATTCAGGAACAGAAAACCACATATCACATGTTCTCACTTGTAAGTGGGAGCTAAATGATGAGAACACATTGACATATAGAGGGGAACAACATACACTGGGGCCCACTTGAGGTTAGAAGGTGGGAGGAAGGAGAGGATTAGAAAAAACATTGAGGTCTGCTCACGGTGTCTCATGCTTGTAATGACAGCACTTTGGGAAACTGAGGCAGGTGGATCACGAGGTCAGGAGTTCGAGACCAGCCTGGCCAAGATGGTGAAACTCCATCTCTACTAAAAACACACACACACAAAAATTAGCTGGGTGTAGTGGCACGCACCTATAGTCCCAGCTACTCAGGAGGCTGAGGCAGAAGAATCGCCTGAACCCAGGAGGTGGAGGTTTCAGTGAGCCAAGATGGCACAACTGCATTCCAGCCTGGGCAACAGAGTGAGACTCCATCTTAAAAAAAAAAAAAAAAAAAGAAAAAATATTGAGTACTAGACTTAGTACCTGAGTGACAGAATAATCTGTCCAACAACCTTCCTGAAATGAGTTTATCTGTATAAGAAATCTACACATATTTCCATGATCCTAAAATAAAACTTTAAAAAAGAAAACCTACAGAAAATATTTAATGTGGTAAGAGCTGAGAGGGGTTAGAACAGAGATAATAAAAGAGTTCAAGTGGGTTAAATACAATCAAGTGGGTTTAAAAAATAATAAAAACAAACTTTAAAATTAAATATTAAAATATCTAAAGATTGTTTTGTCAATACCATCAGTTTTGAAGACCATAAAAACTACATAAAATAAAAATCATATTTGTTTAAAGCACTGTGTGTAACTGTCAGCACGTTTATAAAGCTTGGGGATTGTTAATACATGATATTCTTGTAATGACAATAGGAGTGATGTCAACACTAAATAATGCCTTAAGTTATAATAACCATACTGCTAAATCAATATGTATTATGTTATTTATGTGTTCTTAATACAATAGTTCAAAAGACCAGAATGTTCTGTACCCAAGAATTCCACTATTTATCCACTGGATTGTATGAGAAATGAAGATTTTAAAACCACACAGAACTACAAAGGTCAAGTATTTCAATCAGCTGATGATTACTTCACCAGTAAAATCGAAGAACAAATTTGAAATTTTTTAGACACTAGATAATTTGACTGATTTAATAGTCTAAAGGAAAAAACTCAGTATTTTACCATTTCACATCAAAAATATTATCACTTTGTTTCCTATGAAAACCCAGTTGTCTTATTTGATATGGTATACACAACAATATAAAGTTACAATTACAGTTAAAATGCTATTATTCATAATAAAAATGTGAAATCAGAGAAACTGCTAATTCTGGACATTTCAGCCTTACTTTTAGTGGTTTGAAGTACCCCAGTTAACACTGCAACTATAAGTCTATAAATCCTAAAAAATATTTTAACTGTGAATTTATTAAAAAAACAATTATATTTCAATTAAACACTATAAGCAATAAATGACTTAAAGTGACTACAATCCAAGTTTATAAAAATCTTTTGAAATACTTCATTTTCTAATAGACCAACAGAATCCTGCAAATAATTTTTCTTCTACAATCACTCACATTCATTTATTCAGCAAGAATCATTACTTGCCAGGCACTACGTGCTAAGTAGAATAAATAGGTGAGTAATATCATCAGGAAGCGCTAACTGACTGGCATCCCAGAAAATAACAACAAGAAGAAAATTGTAACATTTAGACTAAGAAAGTCAACCCTATTACAAAAGACATCTGTATTTATAATTAAATGAAGTATTCAGCTAGGAAAATTTATGGTTAGGAATTTTGCTAAACAAACCTTAAAAGTAAGTATTACAATCAGAAGCATGTGTGTTATATTACACCCTGTCCTCCAAAAAAGTGTCATACAACATCACAGCTATAAATTTTCATAGGTATTTTTGTTAGAACACTAAGTTGTTTTAATATTTTGCAACTCCCATATGTTATAAATCTTAGAAAATATTCACCAGATAATCTTTATTCAGTAATGAAAGAGTTGCCAAAATGGTACTAATACTCAAAATAATATGAATTATTGAAATATTCTAAAATTTGTTTAAAAAAGTGCTCACTTCCCTACCTTTTCCCCAAAATCTCAAGTAGAAAAACCCTAGAAATCAGTTAACTTATCACACTATAGTGGTAGTAAGATTGAGGTGACTAGAGGATATTCATAAAAACAATTTATCTTTTAGTCTTTTATAGGAAGAGGTCTGAATTTTGGAAACATTCTATCACCTTCTTTCATGAAATAAAAGATCTTCTTTATGTTTTGTTTCATTTTGTCTTCCTGTTTTCAACTTTCTCCTCTTGCCATTTAATTATATTTTATTAGAGAAAGCAATTAGTCCTATTCTTTTCCTTGAAACTTTCTTCCTTTAACCATGGTATTCTGCCCCGCTGGCAGTCACTCATGAGTTTCTTAAACAAGAGGCAATGGTATAAGATTCAATAAACTTAGTTTATCACCTGGATTTGCCATTTACTTTGTTACCTATTCATTTTCCTTCTCCTTCAGACATATGAAAATGGAAAAAATTCCTTGTCAGTCTATCATTAGATTGTTTTTATTTGGCAATTATATTTTTGCACCCAATTTTGTCAATCCTTTCAAATTTCCTTTAGAGAAGATTTTAGGGGCTCAGCATTGGTCTGAAATTGTCCCTACACCAGTCTATCCAGAATTGGTGAAGGGCTCTCAGTATCACACACAGTTAGGAAGAACTTGAATTCTAATCAGTTTACTAGAATGATTTCTTTTCATTGTCTCAAAACAGATGCTAATAGATTTAGAATATGCTCTAGTGTATAGGCTCACTGGCCATCTTTCATCACAGGCTTCCACAATTCTCTGAGGGAAGACAATTCTTTCCTTTGCAGCTGACTTCACTTGAGTTCTTGATGTCATATATCTTAGTTCTCACATTATTTAAAAATTCTTCATATACATTTATTCTCCTGGGTTCCAGCCATAACACACTTTGAATCTTTGTTCCCCTTCCCTGCTCCTCAACCCCAAATTCATCACTGACAAGGATTGGGTAATTTTTCTTTTTCCCTTTTCAATCCTCAGTTGCAAAGGGTTGTTCTACCTTGCCTGACCTTTTCACTGCACTCAACCTTGAAGTACAGCTACCCAGAATGTCTTCAAGGGGTCCTACATCTGTCTGAAATTCTCTTTGTTGACTCAGGCTGGATTAGATAACTCTTTTGATCCATCCTGCCCCATCCTACTCTAACTTTCTCCAACATTCTCTAGGAAATTGGACCTTTATGAACTGTCCAACCTGCCTCCTTTTCCTTCTACCTCAGCTGTTGGCCTGTGGGGATAATGGCATCCATGGACATGCATCTTTCAGAACTCCAACTATCAGGAATATGATTGACTGACAACCCCAGTTGGTGTATGCTGAAATTCATCACCACATACGTGTCTGAAGGTCACATTTTATGGGCAACTCCCAAGCAGACATTGAGCACATCAAAGAAACTAAGGGAGGTTCATTCCTAGAAGACCTGAGACTCCTTTAATAGATGACTTCCATTGTGAAGCTTTATTAGAACTGCATCAGAGGAACGCAGTTCCTCTCTCCATGAACTTTACGTGGTAGTCTGATGATTCTTACAGCCTCCTTGCGTTCCTCCATTTGTTCTCATGGGCATTTCCCCAATAAAGCTATTGCATATCTAATTCCATCTTGGTATCTGCTTCTCAAAGCACCTGACCTAACATACAATAAGAATAGAAGATGGTGGGGTATTAATTTCCTTGAGTTCCTTCCTGTTGGGCCATACAAGTTGGCAGGGGCTAAGTTCCTTGCCTCTATGACCACATTTCCTATTGGGTCACCCTCTCTAACAGGTACAGTCTTGCTGACCTCCAGAAACTGCTCAATCAACTTGTTCTTTCAAACACAGAATTGGTAGCAACTCCCTCCTGTTGCCAGTACTGGAATACTTCATCTTCCTTGTTAATTATCTTTAATTTTACCCATGTTTTAGATACTTTCTAGAATTATTTTCCAACGCCTTTTATTTTGATATATGTTTAAATATTTAGAAAATAATTAATATACAGAACTTATCTGTATCTTTCCCCAGATTCCCCACTGTTTCATATCAAACAATCACTCTGCATGTAATTATTTTTTCTGAATTATTTGAAAGTTTCATGTCTGATGCACTGTCTACCAAATGTATTTCCCTAAAAACAAGGACTAAAGATATTATCTTGCATATCCATAGCATTATTTGAAAATAAGAAAAATTAACATTAATGTAATATTATCTAACCCACAAATCTTATTCAAATTTTTCCAATTGACTCAATAATGTATTCTATGAAAAAAATCTAGTCCAGGTTTCAATTCAGAATCGTATATTGTATATTCACCCTCACTGCATGTAGCCTCTATTTTCTACCAAGTTTCTGAAAGTTATAATAATTGGTACGAGAAAAGGCCCTAGGAAACAGACCTTCAGAAATGGATTATGGAATAAGTTTGCTTAAACATCTGATGGGTATATGTCAACTTTCTTCCTTAATGAGTAAGGGAGTAAGACATGGCATTCAGTAGCATCATGATCAGTCAAATTATCAGTAGTGGCATAAAAGGGAAGAGATGAAATGGATGTGGCATGTAGTTGGTTGGGTGATAACGGTGATTATAAAAATTGTATCATGTGATAGCTTCTTCTTGTAATTCTAGAGAACGTCATACAAAAAAAGGACAAACTGAAAGCTTCAAATGTACAACACAAGGTGCAAGTAGAAAACTAGAAAGTATAGCAGCTTTAAAAGAGTCCCTTACTATCAGTATCCATACAGAAGGTATGGCTAAGGATCAAGTAGAAGACTTGAATGTAAAAATTTAGGAAGTGCAACAGCAAATAAATATGTAACCTTGACATGTCTCATGTCAAGGCAAGAACATTGGGAAAGCAGCAGAACTCTGAGACAGGAGGTAAGGAAATTGGGCAGATAAGACAAGGCTGAGAATTTTGAGTCCCCATATCTCCCTCAACTTTGTCTACCAGCAGAAGCAGCCCCTCCTCTCCTGGCAGAGAGAAACCAACCTTCCCCTGGTATCACCAGGAGCAGTTGATTAACAAGACAAAGGCAGTTGTTTATTTCCCTGAGGACCTTTCCTCATTGTCCTTCATCATCTCCAAGTCCATAATTCAAGTTGAATCCCAGCATAATCCAGTTAGAGAAGAATAGGAGTGGGACCCAGCCAGCCACTCCAGGCACTGGCAGGAGCAAGCACTGCATGGAGCTCATGCCCAGACAAGGCATAAGCAAATGAGTGTGGAATCCAGCGAGCCACTCTGGGTGCCGGCAGTAGAAAGCTCCATGTGGGGCTCATGGCCAGACCACATGTAAGCAAACAAGTGTGGGATCCAGCTGGCCACTCCAGGTACTGGCAGGAGCAAGCTCCATGAGGTGGTGCCCAGGTGTGGGGTACCTGCCACCCCAAAGCCAAAGAGGGGGTGTTACAGGCTCCTTTAGTTCAGCTGTCTGCAGACAGCTGTGTGTTAACAGCTCAGCTGGCCCTTTTTCTCATCACATGAAGTGGATGCCCTCTGCCAGCAAGTGCAAAGAACCAGTGTGACAGCCTTTTTGGGTACTCACAATTGGTGGGTACTGAGCTTTTATTCTGTGTCCAAAAAGAATGAGGTTGACACTTAAAAGATGGTGAAGGTGGAGAATCTTAGTGAGCAGTGGAAATGGCTCTCAGCAGAGAGGGCAGCTAAAGAGGGAATGGGAAAGGCAGGTAGTCTTTCTTGAAATCGGGTTGTCTTCTCCCTGAAGTCCAGCCATCTCTTCTCCAAAGTTCTGTCATCTCTTTTCTACCAACTGAGTCTGGGGTCTTCATAGGCACAGCATGGGGGTAGGGCAGGCCATAGGTAGTTTTGGAAAGGCAACATTCAATTGGTAAAAACACATTATTCTAACAGTACCAATCAGGAGAGAGCAGGCAAACAGGAATAGAAGTTTTCACTTTGGGCCACTGGTTTCAGGCTACTTTGGCTTGAAGGTGGGGTTTCTCCAGGGACCTGCCCCCATCTGCCTAGAATTCCTCTGCCTCCTGCCTCTATCAAAAGGAGTTCAAAATCTTATGAAGATGAGAGTGCCTGGCTGGATCTATCATACACACCCTGCTCAGCCTTTCTCCTAATCATAAATGCTTGAAGGGCCCAGGGGACATATTTTCCAAAGAACATTAAGAAGTATATTGGTGAAGGAGACAATGACATTCTTAGAGAGCTCTGTGAAGTCTGTTTTCTATAGAGCATAGATGACGGGGAGAGATGCTGCAAAGGAATCAAGCTCTCTAATGGTGACTCTGGGACCCTGGCATGGTAGAAGACAGCTAGAAGTGCCTAACCCTCAAAACCACATCAGCTGCAAGGACAGGGCAGAAATCAGAATGTTTTTGAGAGTGGCAGGAGGTAGCCTAGGCAGATAGAGGCACCTTTCCAGTGAAACCCCACCTTCAAGCTGAGGACAGTTTAAAGCCTGAAAGCCAAGCTATAGGTTAGATTCTTGGACCAAACTGAGAACTTGTCTTCCTGTTTGGCATGCTGTCCTCTCATTGATGCCCACTCTTCACGTATTTTACATATACTTACCCTTTGCTAATTGCTTTTCTACACTGAGGTGCCCACCTTTGAGTGGTGTCTTCACTTTAACCTTATTTGCATACTCACAAACCAATCAGCAGGCACTCCGTATTCTAAGTCCATAATAGGGTCTGGACCCAGTCATAGGGGAGTTGCTTTCCAGCCTTGGGGTAAGGAAACCAGAAACCCCCACATTCCGTGTTTGCTCAGAGCTTTCCTTTCACTTAATAAATTCTACTCCACTCTTCAGTGTCAGAGCACCTAATTCCTCCTGATGAACTCAAACCTAGCTGAGCTAAGGAGCAGAAAGACTAATATTTTGACCCACAGAGATCTGTGGCAATGGCTAACTGATCATGAGGTACTAGTGACAAAATCATCCTAGGTGCTGCTTAATATTTATAAATAGGAAAAGTTGAGGTTAAGTAGGCAGCAACCTGACTCATCACTCTGATTAGAATATCCAGGCTCTTACCTAGCTGTCAAGCTTATACCAATTTGCAAGCCTCTTGAACTCAGGGAACAAGTGCCACAAAGAAGCTTGCATGTTGGATGTAAGGAAAATCAGCATCCTAGTTAATGGCTTTCTATCTTGGCTATATATAAGACTCACTTATGGAACTTTAAAAGATACTATGTTTGGCCCTATCTCCAGACCTTCTGACTGATATACATGCCATCTGAGGAAATGGTGAAAAGAAAAATTAAAAGTGGTTGAAGTTTGAAACAATCAAATGATATCCAAAAGCATCCAAATAAATCAGAAGCAACTAAACCAACGTCCACACAGTTAAACGCTCAAATTTTCTCTACTTTATAAGGAACAATTGGAGTGTATCTGTTTGGAAGAAGTTTACAGAAAGAAGAGACATGAAAGTGTAAATTAAAGTGTGAAACATTTAACCCAATAGAACAGAACTGAGGAGGAAAGCCAGAAAGAAATTATTGGAATTAATCATGTAATTGGTACCTAAAACTTTGTACTGAATAACCACGAGTAAAATGATAAAGGAATTTCCAAAAAGTAAGTTGTTTAAAAATCCCCCAAAATAGAAAGATAAAATCAGAAATGTATTGGCAATTAATAACAACTTTTGGCTACCAATTGCTATAAATCATAAACCAAGATTGATAATCTACTTATGAAACCAAAGATGAAATCATAAAACGTTAAAACTTTGGCAAAATAAAAAATTATCCAAAAAACGATTCAAACAAAATCAATATAAATAGAAAAACCACATGCTCAGTTTTGAAATGTTATTTGACTTTAAAATATACTTTTAAAAATATTAAATACACCCATATTAGATAAAAACACCTTATGATTTTAGCCTCTGGTAAGTTCAAGTTTCTCTAATGCTACTATAAAACAATTGATAATCAAATTTTGCATTAATCGTTACAAGCTGTTAATATCATTCCACAATTTATGTAAACATTTAAAATAGTTTAAAAAACAAAATTTTAGTAAATTAAAGAGATTTAGTAAATTTTGTGAATTAAGTTTCTTTACATTTATTTTAAGCTAATCGGTTTTTAGCTTATTGGCCTAGCACATGCTGCTCTAAGAGGTTGATATAGTGATTTTTATGATCTCTGAAAAACCTCAATTTCGCCTCAAACTTATGCTTCTTCACGGTATGTATATGAGATTGAAAACATCTGGATATGTGGTGGGGTGTGGTGGTTCACGCCTGTAATTCAGCACTTTGGGAGGCCAAGGCGGACAGATCACCTGAGGTCAGGAGTTTGAGACCAGCCTGGCCAATGTAACAGAATTTCCTCTCTACTAAAAATGTAAAAATTAGTCGGACATGGTGGTGTATGCCTGTGATCCCCACTACTCAAGAGGCTGAGGCAGGAGAATCACTTGATCCTGGGAGGTAGAGGATGCAGTGAGCCAAGATGATGCTACTGCACTCAGTCTGGGCAACAGAGTGAGACTTTGTCTCAGAAAATAAATAAATAAATCTAGACATGCCATCGTAAGAGCTGTTTAACTCTGAAGAACATGTTAATTAATAGCTATATTTTTAAAAAACATGTAGAAATTTCACAGACCAATCCAAATGTTTATTTTCCCACAGGATAAATTGAGTCAAAAGGCTAACTTTCTAAGTTTTGCTGGTGGCAATCACTAACAGAAAATATGTATTAATGATGATAAAGAAAAGGAAAGGGAAGAGGAAGAGAAGGAGGCCATAGAATACAAGAGGAGGAGAATACATTTTGAGTTCTTGGGTACATGTGCAGAATATGCAGACTTGTTACATAGGTAAATGTGTGCCATGGTGATTTGCTGCACCTGTTAATCTATCATCTAGGTATTAAGCCCAGCATGCATTAGCTATTTTACCTGATGTTCCCCCTCCCACTGCACCCACCCCCACCAACAGGTACCAGTGTGTTGTTCCCCTCCCTGTGTCTATGTGTTCACATTGTTCAGCTCCCACTTATAAGTGAGAACATATGGTTTTTGGTTTTCTGTTCCTATGTTCGTTTATTGAGGATAATGGCTTCCAGCCCCACCCATGTTCCTACAAAGGACATAATGTCAATCCTTTTTATAGCTGCATAATATTCCATGGTGTATATGTACCACATTTTCTTTATTCAGTCTGTCATTGACAGGCATTTGGGTTAATTCCGTATCTTTGCCATTGTAAAAAGTGCTGCAATGAACATATGTGTGCATGTATTTTTATAATAGAATGATTTATATTCCTTCGGGTATATACCCAGTAATGGGATTGCTGGGTCATATGGTATTTCTGGTTCTAGGTCTTTCAGGAATTGCCACTCTCTCTTCCACAATGGTTTAAGTCATTTACATTCCCACCAACCATATAAAAGCATTCCCATTTCTCCACAGCCTCGCCAGCATATGTTGTTTCTTGACTTTTTAATAATCACCACTGAGTGGCATGAGATGATATCTCATTGTGGTTTTGTAATGATCAGTGATGTTGAGCTTTTTTTTTCATGTTAGTTGACTGCATAAATGTCTTCTTTTGAGAAGTATCTGTTCATGTCCTTTGCCCACTTTTTAATGGGATTGTTTGCTTTTTACTTGTAAATTTGTTTAAGTTCCTTGTAGATTCTGGATATTAGACTTTTGTCCGGTGGCTAGATTGCAAAAATTTTAGGAAGAGAATAAGTGTGATTTTTCATAGTAATTCTGTTACACACATTAGGTTATTGCAACAACTCCCTGAGGAATTTAAAGTAGTAATAACCTTATTTTTCAGACAGGGAAACCAAAACTGAATAAATAAGTTATCAAAGACTACAGAAAATGACAAAGGCAAAGATAGAATTAAAAACCAGGTAGGATAAAAAGTTTCTAAAAAATACCATTTAGACCTTAAACATCAATCCTAGTATAACTTCTAGCATGATAAATAACATTGCTTTCTTATTTTTTTTAACTCGAATCAGGGTTGGGTATAAAAAATCCTCTGGCAGCTTCCTACAGGATCCTGAACTTATAAGAGTTTTAGCAAATGTTATTAGACATTCAGTGTTCCCTATAATTATGTTAAATATCATGGCCTCTCCTAACCCCTTTTTACAAAATTCCAATGGTACACTCAACTAAGAAGGATGTGTGTGTGGTAGTTTAGCTCAGGAGAAATCTTAACCATGGCTGCTCTGAGGTCAGATACTGAGTCAGAATCCCAGCTCCATATACACAGCCAGAGCAAGTGACTTGGCCTCCCTAAGTGTGTTTCCCCATCTCCAAATGAGTAGATGATTATAGCACAAATGACACAGGCTATTTTGAGAACTGGATGAGTTATCCATATAGATACTTAGTATTCCCCTCTCCAGCACATAATAAGTACTCAGAAACTGTTGTCTATGTTTTAAAAGGAAAATATTCTTGCATTTTTGTCTAGGAGAATGAAGAGTAAAATTTTCAATACAATGTAATTTCAAAAATATACACGGTTAACAGACAGCATGTAAAGTTCATGCTGTTCCAAAAGCAAGTATATAAATCTCCAGTAACATCCGTATCACACTCGGCCCTACTCACACACGGAGCATATTACTCACAACTCTATTGGATTATAGCTTTTCTTTTGCGTAAGAGTGCCTGTGTATGTAATTATAGACATTCCTTGTCTCTAATCCCATCTGCATTATAGTCTGGACAGTGTCATCAGTGCATAGCTCAGAATTAGGTCCAGATGGAAGCAAGAACAGTTAGTAGTCTAATACAGAAAATGCCATAAGAGACGCACATTTAGTGCGAATTGAGAGATTGGGGATTTCTCTGACACTAAATTAAGTTCAGATACTTTACTATGTAAGTTTCACAGTTCTTTTCACATCCACCTTTCCAGTTATTGCAAAATAAATCATTTCTAGGCCTAGTATGGATAGCATTATTAAAAGCAAAAAAGTAACTCTAGGTTATCCTCATGTTTTCATCAATGGGAGCTGAAAAGAAAGTAAAAAGTTCTTAGAATGTTACCTGTAAAATCCAAGACTGAGGTTTTAATATCAACATCAACCCATGAGAGCTGGATACCAATAAGCAATATATAGCCCAATAATTAAGAAATGTCAAAATATTTTTAAATGCTTATTCTGTCAATGGTGTTAATAATCTTCAGCTGTTTCTTAAACAATGTGGTAAACTTACTGTTGTTTACCTCTGCTTCCTAAGTCTATGGAAGAGTACATATCCCAGACTGCTGGTAATTAGGCAGAGCCACATAACTAGTTCTGTCTGATAGACTATGAACTGAAATAGTATGCTTCAGTTCCTGATCAAAGAATTTAATTGCAAGTGCAAGATCCTCTCACTCTCTAACCTTCTCCATGAGTTTCAAAGGGTATAGCTGCAAGGCAGCCTCTGTCAGCCCAGCTTCATGTGAAGTAGGATGTCCCGCCAACGCACATGGAGGGCAGCATCAATAAGTTATGTTAAGCCACTTAGTTGTAACTGCAGCACAACCCAAACGATCCTGCCTAATTTAAACAGAATCAATATTTTTCCACCAGATTTTTGAAATAGCTGTAGAATCCTTCTCATTTTACTATTATTAGTGAGAAATGAAATAATCTATGCCCATTCGGTTTATTGTCATCAATAATATGACAGTACTCTTGGGCTGTCTTCATTAACATGACTTTATTACTTCAGGAAACTTTTGCTCAAGGGAAAAAAGGTTGCAAATGAATGTATTAATGTATCTCATTTTAAAACTTCCCATTAATCCATTTAAATTAACATCAAACTGCTCAACTTTCCAGTTGATACTATATAATCACTATTTACTCTCCAAGACACTCTTTGAAACTCTTTTCTCAAAACTCTTACTTTGTGATGCTCATGATTCCTAAACTATCACAGCACACACCTTCCCCAAACAGAATCTGTATCAACACAGGTTTGGAGATAAGCATTTTGATTCAATGTAGCATCCAAATGTTGAAACCTATTTGCTATTCCTGATCTAGAAGAGTCAGGGATTGAAGGATTCTGGTACATCTTAAGACAAAGTGGGGCTATCAGTCTTAGGACTGGTTGAAAGTCACAAAGATCCAATCAAAGATCTTGATTATCTCATCTAGTCTAGCAGAATATTATTCTCTGGAGATTGTGCAAAATGAGGACTACGTATTGAAAATGCTAGGAAGAGCTGAAGGAAGCATGTTACTAAATTCAAGTTAATTTAATAAAAGTTAATATTCAGAGCAGGGAGATATCTAGTTCCCTTCCTTTTCCCCCAAACCCTTTGGCTCCCAGAATACAAGAACTAGGGTTATACTCTCAAGGAGTATTAGTGGACTCAAATAAAAACGCCTACAGAGACTGACACTCAATTATCTCACAATGAAATAAAAAGTTTTTGATCCTATGAATCCCAGGAATTTTAGTTCCTATCAAATATGAGTATACGGAGATCACCAGATATTTGAGGATAATCTCCAATATGAAAGAAGCAGTGCCCCTCATCCAAATAAAAAAAAAATACTCCAAGAAAATAAACACTATGCAAAGTAGAAGAAAATTTCAAAAATAATCTCTGAAAGAAAAAATATTACATTTGTGGGGAGGTATGGAGCAGAAGACAATAAAGATAAAACAAGATAAAAACCAGAAAAAAATTTAAAAATTACAAATTTAACAGAAGAAAGAAAAATATTTAACAGAAGGACTGAAAAATTAAATTCCACCAGAAACCGGTATATAAAAGAACCAGAGTTAACAGTAGGAGAGAAAAGATAGACATAAGAGGCTATCAGGAATCAATTTGACTAAGTATTACAGCAATAGGTAACAGGGAGAATAAAAGGCAAGAAAGTATCAAATAAATAATGAAAGAAAATGTTCCAGAACTATAAGTAAGTTTCTAGATTGAAGTATCAGTAAGTGCTCACACCATGGATGAAAAAGATCCAGATCGAAGTGCATCATTGTGAAATTTTTAAACATCATGAGTAAAGGTAAGATTCTAACAGCTTCCGAAGAGAAACAATAAAGGTCATATGCAAAGTACTGATAATAAGAATAATGTGAGATTTTTCAATAACATAATTAAGAATTGGAAGACAGCCGCAAATATCTAACTTTTGATTATGGAAATTTTAAGTATGTATAAAGCAAAGTGAGTAATACAAAAAATTTCAATATACCTGCCACCTAGCTTCAAGAATTGTTTCCTCATGACCAACCTTTACTACAAACTATTTCTCCCTCATCCATGAACATTTAGAAGAAAGTCATAGCAACATGTATGACTTGTAATAATTTTAGCACGTATCTAAAATCGAGAACACCCCATTTAAAACATAACCATATTTTTATCCCACCCCCAGATAATCATTCAAAATTTTTTGTCAACCAACTCAGTATTCACACTTCCATGATTATCTTTTGTTTTCTTTTGTTTTCTCAGACTTGCTCTGTCACCCAGGCTGGAGTGCAGTGGCTCAATCTCCACTCATTGCAACCTCCACCTCTTGGTCTCAGGCGGTTCTCCTGCCTCAGCCTCCCAAGTAGTTGGGACTACAAGCACATGACATCTCTACTAAAATTTTTCTATTTTTAGTAGAGACAGGTGTTCACCAAGTTGACCAGGCTGGTCTCAAACTCCTGACCTTAAACCATCCACCCGCTTCGGCCTCCCAAAGTGCTGTGATTACAGTTATGAACCACTGTGCTCAGACTCTTTTCTTTTCTTTTTATAACAGTTTGAATCTAGATCTGAGTAAGATAAATACATTGCTGTTGTTAATATGTTTGTGATCTCTTTTAGCCTATAAGTTCCTTCTCCAGTTCTTTCATTTCTTGCAAAATTTTTGTTGAAGAAATTGAGTTTTTCCTTTAAAGTTTCCCGCTGCTTAGATTCTGCAGATTATCTCTCTGTGGTATGAGATAATGTGCTCCTTTCTCCATTTTACTTCCTACAAGTAATCCTGTAGGTAGATCCTGAGGTTTGAACAGATTTAGGTTAAAGTAGTTTGTTAGCTCGACACTTTCATAAGCTGTGTTCTGGAATTCAATCAGGAGGTACATGATGATGATGTAAGCAGCCATTGATGATCAGTGCCTGAATCCATGCATTCATTGGTGACTGCAAAATGCTACTCTCATTCTATCCTTCCTTCTTAAGTTATTAATAGAGATACTTATACAAAGAGAGAGAAATGTCATCTTATCAACTATTTAGTTACTTGGCATAGTTACTAATGGAAAAGCAGAATTCTTGATTGTTTTCCCTTATTTATCAATTTTCAAAATAATGAGTTACTTTCCTGATACCTTCTAATGATAATCAATGAAATTTTGTCTCAAAAGAAGTTACTAATTTAAGTATGTTTAATGTATTCATCTGCTTCAATCACTGAGGTTATTATTCTTATTGATGCTCAAATTGTCCCATCTTTAGCCAGTGTAACCCCCAGGGACCCCTGAGTCCTTCTGACATTATCCAGCAGGTTTGGTCGCATTCTTGTTTTCTCACATAGCAAAATTTCCCCAGGCTTATCTATTACAGTTTCTGACCCAGACATGGAATAAGCCATTTCTCCAATGTTCATTGTTTTTAGAAGAAGTATTATTTAAGGAACACAGTCTGGACACCAGGTATCAATGATACCAGGTTGCTCGTTGTTTCTGGACTCTAGTTGACAAAGCTATATGTAATGTGTACTTTTCAACACAAATAGTAACATGATATAGTATTATGAATAATACACTATTGATTATTCAATTAAAATGCAATTTATGGATCTTTTACTTAGCCCTGTGAATCTTACATTTGTCCTTTCTCTCATAACAATAGCAACAACTTTATTTGCAAGGACACCAATATAATTATCTGTTTAATTAAAACTATCCAAGAATAACAACACTAACACTAGCATCAACAATATGAGTAGTATAACAGTTTAAGATATTTTGCAATTCTTCTGTTGACAGAACTAGGAACATATAGTCAAATTACTGTATTGTAAAGTCATTTATGATAATTTATCTTTCAAAGTTATGTTGTCCAACTGCTCTGACATCATTGAAATTTCCTATGGCCCTCCTGCACTCAATTTAAGATGGACAGTTCTCTCCCAGTTTCAGCTACTGTCCACAGAATTGCCTATGAAGCTCTCCAGTGAGTACTTAATTGTGTCCGCAGTTTTCTCCATTTCTCTGGATCATCAAAATCTTACTGGCATCCCTCTTCTTTCTCATGAATTGCTTCTGGTACCACAGGGATTCTATAGATAATTGGTGGTTTTTTCCTATGCACTCATATTTTGCCACTTACTAGACTACTTTGTCATCTAGTTTTGTTTTAGAGGTTGTTCATTGTTTTTCAGTTTTCCACTCTCATTTTTCTGTTTGTTTTATGAGAAAAATCATTAGACTTATTAAATTGCACAGTTACCTCCATTTTCCAAAACTCCTTGAACGACTTTCATTGACTAATCTTTCTCTTCAAAACATTGAGTAACAAATAATTTTCATAATACTGTATCCAGTCAACTTAGCAATCAAGTAGAAAGCAATAATGCAGACAGATTCACGTTTGCCAAATCTTAAAAAAATTACCTTTTAGGTGCCCTTTCTCAGAAAACTACTGAAAGATGTGTTTAAACAAAATGAACAAGAGTACAGAAGAAAGAATACATAGAATTTAGTAAATAAGAGTTCTTGCCTGGGATATTAGCAAAGAAAAGTCAGGAGAAATGTTCCAGGACGCTATCATGCCCTAGAGAGCAATCATGCTAATGTGGAATAGGATTTAAAATTCCCAGAGGAAATTCTTCAGAGATAGACACTGATGATAGATTATCTAATGTGTTCAAGCCTATGAAACACAGTATTGAAATATTTTACAATTTTGTTGGACTATTTGGCAAGTATAGCAGAAACTTCTAAGTATTCCACAATATTCATTCTCATATTAGAAAAGTAAATCCTTATCTACTTTAATAAGTAGTCAATATATAGTACTTACAACTGATAAATACTAAAAAGCAACAGAAGTACATTATTCCAAAATATGTAAATACCAGGAGAAACTGCCACAAGAGTTGAAAGTATTCACTGATAGAGTAATTAGATGGTGGGTGAAGTCCAGTGAGAGCTACTGCTTTTTGTTATAAACCTTCAAGCACCATTTGATTTTTAGACTCTGTGCATTTGTATCTTTGATAAAAAATTAATCTGTAGTCAATATACTGGGACAGGTGGTTTACATGGCTTAGATGCAGCAAGATGCACTTTCATTAAAAGTAAAAGTCATCTACCTGATGAGGATAGAGACACAGATATTAGTTCATCACAATCTCTGTAATCACACAGTATATAGAACATAGTTGACGTCATTGAATATTTGTGTTTAACTATCAAAAAGATACTTCCTCTTCTACCGTTTCAGAATAAATAATATACACAACATTCTATAAGACTCCACAGGGAAAACTGCATAAATATCTTCCTGAGGAACTTACTGTCTTCCACATTACCCTGTAAGACAATTATGTTTGGGCTGGGATTGTATTTGGTCTATTTCCAGTTTTATCTTTAGCTCAGTGTAGGGTACCTCAGAGTTGCTCAATTAGTATTAGATAATTGAATAAAACCATTTCAGAATCTTCTTCCTATGATCCATATGCAATTTTTACTTTTCACTGGAACATTTCCTTCCTTATTGACACTCTCAAAGAAATCCTGGGTAGTATTTGAGCAAGAGAAGAAGACATTCAAAAGTAAAAGACTGAGAATGTCCAAAACAAAGAAATGGAAAAGTTCACAGCATTTGACAAGGTTAAAGGAAAAGGGAAAATAAGGTATCAGTACTGATCCATCCTCATATACTTTCAAGCCCCCCAGGATAAGAACCTAAAGCTCAGGGAGCTCATTAAATTGACCAAGGCACACCACCAGTTTGTGGTACAAAGAGTATTCATCTTCCAGCCCTCTAGTGTCCATAGCAATGGACTAGTAATTTTTCATTATTTATATACATAGGTTAAAATAATTGTATTTACACATATGTTTTCCTAAAAGATGAATCAAGTGATTGGTCTTCAGATGACTGTGGTTAACTAATGACATGAAGTTGTTTTTACATCATTTCATATTATGCTTGTTCAAATAGTGGTTTTAAGACTAATCTTTTTCTGAAGCTTATTCAAGGTCTAGAAAACTTTGGGGGAAAAAGGAGTAATACATAAACTCAGCAATAAATGGATTGATAAATCAGGGATGTCATGATGTGCTCCTGGTGGAATGCTGAAGTAGAGACCGGTTATTTAGAAATCACAGACCTTGTTTAGGAAATGGGAAGTATGGACAAGTTCTCATGAGTTCGGTATCCCTTTTCTGCCCAGAAACATGCAAGCAATGCACCCTCCCTTGGCCACAAGCATTCACAGACACGTAGAGGTCTTCCTTATCCACTCTTACCAGTAACATTTTATAAGGGCTAGTTAAATAAAATGGCATGCTCATACACAAGCTTTCTTTTAACAAAAAAGGACTGAGTGTTTTGTATTTTGAAAGTTATTTCCAGATTGTCAAAATATTTTGAAAGTATAAACCTGTTCCCATAATGCAGAACCAAAAATGAAGTGATTATTAAGTTTGAGGAATAGGGTTGAAATTATATAAAAGGAAAATTCTTAAATCCATATATAACATAACTTATATAACTCATAAGAAAATTGCAAGTTGTTTAATGTTAAGATTATCAATTTATCAGTGTTAAAGATGACACTACTTTAACTTTGAAACTCTGATAGTATTGGCTATTGCTTGCAATGACATTCTCTAAAATTCCCTTTCAGTGAGTCTAATATTGTCTCTTATACTTTCACATGATGTAATTACTGATTCAATACTCTTGAAAAAAATGTGCATAGGAATTTTAAGTAGAAAGTAAGAAATGGAACGGAGCTTGCAACACTTTAGTTTGTTGTTCAGTCTCACTTCTTTTCTGGAAAGTGGAAAGACTTGAGCCTTGAAGTCAGAGACCTAGACACAAATCCTGCTGCCAGATAGTCATGTCACTCAGTTTATTTACTCTCTCTAAATCTCAGCTCCTCATCTATAAAATCAGAAAGAATAATATCTATCTTATATGGCCGATACAACTAATAAGGAAGTTAATATACAAAATGTCCAATTTAGCATTAGATTGTGTAATCCATGAGTGGTTGCTATATCAATTCTAGCCCCAAATTATATTAAAATAATTTTTTGTATGGTCTTGTTTTCAATTTCTCTACCCTTTTACCCTTTTTACAATACCAAAAACGTGTTCTGAATCAGTGTACTGAGAGTCATGTATGTGAATCCGTGGTTGTGTTGTTTAACACTCTTCCATATATTGAGCTTTTTACCCAAAATAAAATAAGATTCAGATTTAGAGAAAGAGCACATTTTTGTTTGGTTTGGTTTTGATTTCGATTTTTTGTTTTTTCAGTGTTTTATTTTAATGTATTTTTTTTTTTACCATGAGAAAAGAGATAAGAAGCTTTCAGTTATTCCTCTATAGGCAATTCTCTACTACTAATTGCTCAGATTGGGGAAACAAAATAGGAGAGATAATCTGTCAACAGAGAAAACTGCACATCCCAAGAGTTGTGCTTAGCAGCTGCCCCAGAAAATCTGGATCCTGGAAGAGGTCCATTTACAGCCAGCTCTAGAGTTGAAAGAAAATGAAGAGAATTTCTCAATGCCAAGCAATAAGAAGCACAGACACTGCCCATAATTTTTAGTTGAGTATTTACTACTACAACCAAGTGTTCTACTTGCAGCACCGTTTCCCACCCTTTGGGGAATACTCAAGTGAAGTCCCTGAGGAGAGACGTAAAATGAAGGATTTATCACAGAGGCCCTGGGAAGGAAGTAGTTTTAATCTGAAAGTCTGCATCATCTCCTGAGAAGGGACTATGCCAAGGATAGATATGAATACAGATAAGTATATGCATTGAGAAAGAAGGAAGTGCAGCCAAGAAAGATGCCACCAGACAGCCTCTACTGCAGAAACGCCATACAGGTTTGTACACACACAGAACAAAATGTATCTAAGAGGGTTTGATTCTGAATAGTGACTGCATTTGTTTTCAAGACAGAGCTGTTAATGCATGTTTTGGCAGCATTCTCAGAGCTCCCATTCTTTCTCCCAGTATAAGCTATGAACTGTAGCAATGCCCTCAGCCAGTGTGCACTCTTGGAGCATACTACCACAAGTGAAGGAATCCACAGTGGACAATGTTTAGTCCACTTGGACCTCTCTGCTATTTGTGATCTGAGGAACTATGTTGATCTGTAGTAGCTGATAAAAAGATATGGATGTGGTAATGCTGGATCAAAGTAAAGAAGAGCATCAACAATATTAAAATTCCAACTTCATGGCACCTCAAAGTACCTTCAAAGATCTGATAAAGATCAGAGGGTATCTAGCAACTGGTGGGAATTCTTTGGCATCATAAAGAACCTTTGGCTGAGGCCTGGGGTTGTGGATTGAAAACTGCATGAATGGCTGCAATAAGAAACTGATCAGAGGCTCATTTTGACTCCAGGGCATGTGCAAGGACCATATATTGAGAAAGAACAACCATGTGTACTGTGCTGAGAAAGTAGCCTCTAAACCACACAAAAACACCCCGTAGAGCCTTGGCTCAGCTCCTACTGCTTCAATCCCATGAAGGCACTCCCTCACCTCCCCTACCCTCCCTGTCCAAATGTTTTCTCCACACACAGAGACAGCTAAATTAGATTTACTTCAAACATTTGGTCCCATATAATACTGATAGACACCTGCTTGTATACGCTGCCATAAGAGAATTAGTCATCCTCTACCAAGGAGCCAGAAAACTGGCTGCATAGGGATACAGAAGAGACTGACTCAGTTTGGGGAAAACTGAGTCTTTTAATGATCTTTCATTAACAGACAATATCTGTATTGTAATTAAATATAACAGGAATAATGATCTTAAGAGGTATTTATTGTAGCCTGCTACTTTTAAAGATCTTTCTTATGTATATGCAAAAGCTCGTACATATCTCTGCATCTCTGTCCAACTCAGTTCTCATTCTATTGGGGAGGTGGGTAAATGAGAAGCGGAAAAGGAAAGCGAGACAGAAGAGGAAGGGAGAAGGAGAGACCAAGAGAGAAAGACCAGGTGGAGAAAAAAAAACAGAGAATAACATTCTCAACACATTTTTGGCCCTTTTTAAATTGAATAATTTATATGGTATTTCATGCTTCTAAACTATTTTATGTCTATTATTTTCACATGTGGATAATATCAGTAGATAGCTGAATATGCTTTCAAATATCTAATGCAATCTTAACCAAGTAAGTCTACAGTTGTCCTACTGTACATCATATTGACTAGTTTTATAATAACCATGAGTTTAGGTTTTCATAGGTTTCTTCACTACCATTATCTTGATTAATCAAGAATCAAACCCATCTTATATTAAAGAAAATATGTATTTTAAATGACTCTCTGGTTTTGCAATTGTGTACTGGATTTCTTAAGTCAAGGAACAACGTGTTCTTAAAATGTTCTTTTTTCTCTCTCTCCTGTGGTATCTATGTGGCTTCTTTTACTATTCGTAGAGAGCAAGAGTTGGGGGGTGGTACCCATTTCATAAGGTACAATATCTCTCCAATTGAAGCCCAGTACTGGGTATTCAGATTTCTAAACTCTTTTGATTTTTCTATGAAATTCTCTTAATGACGGAAGCTTTTTTTCAGAGCAGGAGCCACCTAAACACAGCTCAACAAGAATGGTAACAGAAAGACTTCAATCTTTCTATGGCTTCAGCTTATCACAGAAGCCACAAGAGTTTATCACAGAAAAGTTTAACCAACCTTTACAAAAAGCTATGTATGCACTAAATATTAAATCAGAGTGTACAATTAAGTCGAGTTTAAGTGCCTTTGTAATTATTTTAAAACTCAATGAGAAAATGTATACATACATCCTACTTTTCCTTTTTAAAGTCTAGGTTTGTGCATATTATCTTGGCATAGTATTTAATAGTGCCCCTTGTCATTCCCCGATGTTCAAAATAAACTCAAAACCTCAGTGGTTTAAATTAGTAGCTATACCCAGACATTTCAAAAGCACGTCTTTGGTGTAAAAAGGGGAAATGCATATGGAAGGAACCTCATTATGCTTATGTTCAAATAAATACTTTTCATATTTCCATCTAAGATATTGTTCAGGCTATGAACCAGGGGGCAGATTGCATGAGAATGCCTTGGAGTGCACATGAACTTTCTTAGAATATACCGTTATTTTGCCCCTCATGAGACGTACACACTCCCTTTTCCACTCCAGATATTACACAAGATACCACAAGCTCTTGTGGAGTTGATCCTTGAGTGTTTCCCAGCCTTCTTTGTGACTGAACTCTGTATAGGCTACTCTGAAGTTCAGAAAAAGGTGTTTTGAAATTCTAAATTCTTAGGACAAAAGTAGTCTTGTGGTGCTACATAATAATAATTTGTTCATACCACAATTATTTCAGAAGGTGAATTTTTTCCAGGAAAAATCATTTTAATATGATACACTGTGACATGGTAGAATAAGAAAAAATGGAGTTATACATACATAGAGTGTGTGTTCTATGTAAATTATATATTTATATATACACAAGTTATATTTTTATGTTTATAATTATGTTGTGTCACATTAAGTCGTGACAAATGTGAAAAATATTTATTGGAAATTTTCTTTGATGATTTGAGCTTTGGCTTCAGTGGAAAACATTTTTTTCCCTAATTCTAGCAAGTCAAAGTAAAAATCCCCAGCTGTTACAAATAATGTAACTACTTCAAAAACATTTCCAACAGATTGAATCTGAAGCATACATTAAGGCTAACATTTTAAAGTGCTTTGCTATTTGCACTAAATATGCAAATTAACAATTTGATACTACTTGCTTCCACTTAAATTAATTTTTGCCAATAAGGAAAACTGTCCTCAATTTTTATAGTACCACATATTATAAGAGAGTAAGAAAGAACAGTACATAAAATAGAGCCATGCAATTTAAATAAAAACTTGTAGTCTTAGGAAATAATATATATAAGAATTGTCCTTAGCTAAAAGATTGGTGTCCTTGAAGTTCATAATTTATTTGAGAAGTCCCAGAGTAGTGAAATAATCTTATAAAAACTTAAAATGTGTTATGACCTATATTTATAATAAAAAGTGAAAGGGCTGTTCTTTGTGGTAGCTCTGGCCAGAGTTGACATTGATGGTCAGGCCTCTCCCAGGCCTTGTATTACAAGAGACAATGGATAGGCATGTCCATACAGCAGTCAGCATTTCAGGGTTGCAATATACACATATATACAGGTTGCATAATTATGAATACTGTCAAAGTTTACAATAAAGAAACATTGGCTGGATGTGGTGGCTCACACCTATAATCCCAGCACTTTGGGAGGCCAAGACAGGCATATCAGTTGAGGTCAGGAGTTTGAGATCAGCCTGGCCAACATGGTGAAACCCCGTCTCTACTAAAAATACAAAAATTAGCTGGGTGTGATGGCGCATGCCTGTAATCCCAGCTATCAGGAAGCTGAGGCAGAAGCACTTCAACCAGGGAGGTGGAGGTTGCAGTAAGCTGAGATCGCACTGCACTTCATCCTGGGCATGAGAGACTCCTTCTCAATAAAAAAAAAAATTCATTGTTTAAAAGGGTTCTGTCATAATTATACAACCTGTCAACAAAACAGTAGAATAACACTGGTGGTATAGTATAAATAAAATAAAATAAATAATTGTGCCCTGCATCTGAACTGAATGTTTGATCCAGGGACTGTTTATAGCCAAAATCAGTTTTTTCAGCCATTCCATTAGATTAAGCTAACAGTAACAAACAACCCTCAAATTTCCGTGAATTAAAAAAAAAAAAATGATTTCACTTCATGTCTGTTACGGATTAAAGGGGATGCTCTGTACATGATATTCATTCAGGGAGTCCGCTGAGTGACTGAGTCAGCCACCAGCTCCAAGGTTACAAACCAGAATACATGGAAGGAAAAACTCTAGGTGCTTTGCATCAACAATTAAATGTGCCAGCCCCTACATGATATAGGTCACTTTTGCTCACAACTCATTGGCTAGAATTTGTCACATGACCTGATTCAGTTGAAATGAGGCTATTTTATGATTGTGTAGTACTATATTATTGTAATTGTAATTTACATTTCCCTAAGGACTAAGGATGTTAAATACATTTTACAATATGCTTTTCTTAATTTGCAAATGCTTTTCTCATTGAGATAATCATATGGTGCCTCTTCTTCGTGCTATTAATGTGATTAGTTACGCTAATTTTCAACTGTTAAATCTAACCTGGCATTCCATGAATAAGTCTTACTTGGTCACAATTATTATTCTTTTTATAGATTATTGAATTTGGTCTGCTAATATATTATTAGTAATCTTATATCTATGTTCCCTGGGGACATTAGACAGCAATTTTTCAAATTTTATTTTATTTTAGACTCAGGGGGTATATGTGCATATTTGTGAGAATATTGTGTACTGGTGGGAAGTGGGCTTCTCCCATTCCTATTACCCAAAAAATAATGAACATTTACCTGATAGGCAACTTTTAAACTCTGAACTTCCGCCCATCCTTCCCCCTTTTGGAGTTCCCAATGTCTACTATATCCATCTTTATGTCTATGTGTACCCATTATTTAGCTCCCACTTATAAATGAGAATATGCAGCATATGATTTTCTGTTTCTGAATTAGTTCACACAGTATAGTAGCCTTCAGCTTCATCCATGTTGCTGCAAAGGACAGCATTTCATTCTTTTGGGGGCTGCATACTATTTCAATGTATCTATATACCACATTTTCTTTATCTGTCAACCACTGATGGACATGTAGGTTGGTTCCATAACCTTGCTATTGTGAATAGTGTTGCAATGAACATACGAGTGCGAGTGTCTTTTTTATGTGGTTTCTTTTCCTTTGGGTACACACCCAGTAGTAGAATTGCTGTGTTGAATTGTAGTTAAATTTCTAGTTATTTCAGAAATCTTCATACTGTTTTCCATACAGGCTGAAGTAATTTACATTCCCACCAACAGTGTATAAGTGTTCCCTTTTCTCTTCATCCATGCCAACATCTTGGGTTTTTATATATTTTTTAAATAATAGCCATTCTGATTGGTATAATATCTAAATGTGGTTTTAATTAGGATTTCCCTGATTTTTCCTCAAAAGTAGAAATGTCTGTTCATGTCCTTTGCCCAGTTCTTACCGAGGTTTTCTTTTTCTTGTTCAGTTATTTAATTTCCTTGTAGATTCCAATTATTAGTCCTTTGTCAGAGGCCTAATTTGTAAGTCTTTTGAAAGAATCTTTAGAGTATTCTAGGTATACAATCATAGTATCACTGAACAGAAATAATTTGACTTCCTCTTTTCCAATTTAGGTGCCTTTTATTTCTTTCTCTAGTCTGATTGCTCTGGCTATGACTTCTGGTGTTATGTTGAATTATAATGGTGAGTAGACATCGTTATCTTTTTTTTAAATTTGTTTCACTTTAGGTGCATACTATATCTGACATTTCTCCCCATGTTATCCCTCCCCACCCTCTCCTTCCTACCCACCCCCCCTTTGTCTCTCCCCTATACCCCTCAACTGTCCCCTGTGTGTGATGTTCCTCTCCCTGAGTCCACGTGTTCTCGTTGTTCAACACCCACCTATGAGTGAGAACATACGGTGCTTGGCTTTCTGTTCTTGGGTCAGTTTGCTGAGAATGATGGTTTCCAGATTCATCCAAGTCCCTACAAAGGACACGAGCTCATTGTTTTTTATGGCTGCGTAGTATTCCATGGTGTATATGTACCACATTTTCTTTGTCCAGTCTATTACTGATGGGCATTTGGGTTCGTTCCAGGTCTTTGCTCTTGTACACATGGCCGCAATGGCACTCTTTAACTTACAACCCAGTTAGAGTCAAGGCTGAAATTTTGACTCTTAAGCTAACAAGGTCTTGATACGTGGCAGCATCTGTTTCTCTGTAGCCTTCAATCTCCTTACTGACCCATTAACTGGTCTTTCAAGATAATGACTCTAAGTTCTGGTATTGCTATGATGTACCTTCCTATGGTTGAAAATGTGAGGAAGCTTTGAGCATTCTTCCCTTGTTACTGCGTATGCTATTTTACTGAATGCTCCAATTTGGAGTTCAAATCCTAACTCAGCAATTTGCCAGCTACGTGGCATTGGGCAAGCTACTTACTGTCGCTGTGTTTCAGCTTCCTCATCATCGTAGTGAGGATAATAAACCCTATCATAGATTGCTATGAGAACTAAAGCAGTGTGTGAATCATGAAGAACACTGCCTGACAGCCAAATAAGTATGCAGTGAAAGCTGCTCATGGGATATCCTGTTACAGAGATCACTGGTTCTCAATGTTAGAGGCATGTTAGAAGCAAACACTGATGCCTGGGCCCCTACCCAAATTAACAAAATTAGAATATTTGGGTGTAGGTCCCAGATTTACGTATGGTAAGATTCTATGGCCAGCACAACCTCAAAAAAAATAATAATAATATCTGTTTATTTACTATTCAGTGTTTACTATGAGCCACGCTGTGTCTCTGATGGCTTTATTTAGGTGTTCTCCCCTGAGCCACGCTCCAGAGAGGATAACAACACCCATAAGCCATATTTGAGATATGAGTCTGAGAGTCCAGTCTGCCTATGTGGAACTTTCCGAGCCAGCATGAGCCATGACTGGAAGGTTGAAACTGAGAGTGTAATATTGGGGTTTAGGGGTCCAGGGTGCCCTCAGCTCCCTGAGAGGGCATTTCTCCAGGTTCTTGGTTTCCTGCCCTCTCAAGAATGAGAGAGGGGACCACGGCGCACTGCGCAGTAAATGCCGGACTCAAAAGTGTTTGTAAAAAGTGATTTATGTAGAGAGAGAGAAACAGGAGGAGAGAGAAAGGAACCGCTAACTCTCATACTGAGTGAGAGAATCCAGGAAGATGGAATCCAGGAGAGGAAAGCAGCTTCCACACTGAGTGGAAGGGAATAGAGAGAGATGGAGTTTAGGTGGGGAAGACAGGCTTCCACGAAGGGAGTGTGGAAGGGGACCCCAGAGGGAAAATCCAGGAGAGAGAAAGAGGGCTTCCACCAAGGGAGTGTTCGTGGAAGGGGACCCAAACATGGACTCCAAAGAGATGTGGAAGAAGGGGCTTTTAACCTGGGAGGAAACCTCACCTTCTCTAAGACCCCAGGCCAATGAAAGGAGTTCCTTAGACCTTCCACTGGGGTGACTGACTCAGTATCTTCCCCTGCCCGTGAAATTTAAACATAAACATGAAATCTCCCAGATGGAGGGAGATGGGAGGGGGGCATCACGCTAGGAAGTTCGTGCCCTTAAAACTACGCCCCTCTGTGGACCTGGAAAGAGAACACCTTCCCTCATTCCCCCCTCTGAACAGGAAAGCCCAACTTCTGTTGGAATTACGGACATTGATTCTCTTTAACTACTTCCTGCTGAAATGGGGCGTAGAAGGGGCCCTGCAGTTGAGGTTTCCTCCAGAGGGGAGCCTTTCAGGGGTGCAGGTTGATTTAAAGATCCATGAGAGAGTTCATGAGCCAAGGATATCTGGGGTTCCAGCAGCAGGATTATTTGTGACCTTATGGTTCTAGAAGAAAGGAATGTGACAAGGTGGTTAAAGATGAGAGGCCCAGAGGCAACAAACAGAGAATGGTTATAAACGAGCCTAGGAGAGAACAGAGCCAGGTTCTTGAAGGTCTTTAGCGCTGTGTTTGATTGATTCCTGAGTTCTATGTTCAAAACAACACTTAACTGGTTTACAAAATAGCAGCATTTTGCCTAGAAAGAGACAGGTTCCCTTCCCACTATGAAAACGATACTCAGAGTTTGAGAGACAGCAAAGTTGAGGGTTATAGTCCTGTTAATGCCAGGATATAAATTAGACTTATGTGTGGTTACTTCCCTGAGGATCTTGTTGGAAAAGCAGATGTAGATTTTCTAATGGCTCACATATGGATGAAGGGTTGTGTCCTGGAACTTCAGGCTGAGGAGTGGAGGGTCTATGACTTTCCTCAGGTGGTATTGAAGGCTTTAGCCGAGTGTGATGAATCCATGAGTCTATTTCCAGTACCTTAACTGTGGTTGGAGTGGACAGAATGACCGAAAATGGTCGTTCCCAGGATGGGCCTAGAGAGGGAGAGTCTGAGGGAGAGAATTAACAAGCAGGAAGTCTCCAGGGCAGGAGAGAAATACTGAGAAGGCCACGCAGTGTCGACGGGAAGACTGACTTCCTGGACATCTATAATCAGCTTTACCTGGGGCTCTGTGAGAGTGACGGCTCGTACTGGCACTTGTTCCAGGCACCCTTAGTCCTGCCATTGGGTCATCTGGTCAGACACCTCAGGCCCTGGGGACCTTTGCCCCCTGGGACAGTGTGCTTTCCAGTGATTCCCTTGGCACAGCAGGCATGGACGAGATGGTGGTCCATTTCTCTGGGGACAATTTCTTACAGAGTGTCCCTTTAGACCGCACTGGTAACAAGTTCTGCCAGACTGGCGGCTATCCCGAGCCTTTCCCTCATTTGAGCCCCTGGGGTCTGCTTGCCCAAAAGCCATGACTAAGCCTGATCTCTCCTGTTCCTTTCAGCCTGTTCTTTCTGGTCTGTATTATAAAATACCGAGGTTGCCTGGTTCAGTAATGATTCTAGACTCTATTCTGGTCCCAAAGCCAGCTTCTGGAGCTTCCGCCTGACACCTGCTGCTGAGTGAGTAATAAACTTATGCTTTAGTATTAACTGACCCTCAAAGGAGTCTGGTGATGGGGGGCGGTGTGTAGGGGGCATGGTTACTTTCTTAAGGCCTCCCGTAATTGCCCAAGAAAAACTGCTGGATTGCTTTCCCTTCCCTTTATGGGCTACGTTTTCCACTCGGCAGAGGGTAATTTGACCACGCTGTTTGGCAGAGAAAAATAAGCCACTTCTTCCTTAAAGACTGTGTGCTAAATTGGTCCTATTTTCCAGTGTACATTTTAATGGGGACTTGGGCTTGGGAATAGCAGCACCCATCTGAAATCAAACACAAGTGATGCCCGCACCCCCGGGCTAAAGAAATTACAGCTGCTTCCACCTGAGGCGTCCCCCAGGTGAAATGGGTACTGAACTGATTGCTGCATCAGTTTAAAAGCCATGTTTGCAGGTGCTGCTGGGCCCGCCCTGCGTTCCCCCGCCCCCGTGGCTTTCGGTTGCCACGTTGATGCCGCCAGACCCATGTGCGTGGTTGGGCCACTCCCTGAGCTGCTGTCCAAACAGGGATCTGCAGCCGGCAGGCGACCGTCCTGGGGAGCCTTTTTACTCTGTTCCTGGGACTGGAGAATGCCAGAGACACCTGCCAGAACCATGGGCCAGGCTGCCGCACGCCCCGGTCCCCTGCAGGCTCAGACTGTATCTCGCCTCTCCCCGCTGTTTTTCTCTGGCCAACCTCTGCGTGCGCTGGGTTCTGCCCCTGGGGACTGTGCTGTTCCAGGCTGGCAAGGAGCCCACCCCACAGGCTCCCGCGGGTTTTGGTCCCAGAGATAATACCAGAAGGATAGAGAAGGAGTGGGAAAGCAGAGAGAGAGCGTCAAGGTAAAAAAAAAAAAAAAAAAAAAAAACAACTACACTTTTAATTTGGCTGGCCCACACGGCTTAAAACAGGCTGAGCTGCGCTGCTGCTCCAGTTCCCGCAGCCCTGCCTGGCTGCAGCCGCTTCAGGTGTTCTTAAAGAGGCAAGACAGAACGGGGCCAGTTTTACTAACAGTTTTGAAGTCTTTTTCTCTGGCTGTATCCCTTTCGTGGTGTACCTCTCTCCTGGCTGGCTCGCTAAATGTAATATTGGGGTTCAGGGTGCCCTCAGCTTCCCTGAGAGGATGCTTCTCCAGGTTCTTGATTTCCTGCCCTCTCAAGAATGAGACAGGGGACCACAGTGCACTGTGCAGTAAATGCCGGACTCAAAAGTGTTTGTAGAGAGAAAGAGGGCTTCCACGAAGGGAGTGTTCATGGAAGGGGACCCAAACGTGGAGTCCGAAAGGGTGTGGAAGAAGGGGACTTTTAACCTAGGAGGAACCCCCACCTTCTCTAAGACCCCAGGCCAATGAAAGGAGTTCCTTAGACCTTCCGCTGGGGTGATTGACTCAGTATCTTCCCCTGCCTGTGAAATTTAAACATAAACCATGAAATCTCCCAGATGGAGGGAGATGGGAGGGGGACATCGCGCTAGGAAGTTCGTGCCCTTAAAACTACGCCCCTTTGTGGACCTGGAAAGAGAACACCTTCCCTCATTCCCCGCTCTGAACAGGAAAGCCCAACTTCTGTTGGAATTACGGACATTGATTCTCTTTAACTACTTCCTGCTGAAATGGGGCATAGAAGGGGCCCTGCAGTTGAGGTTTCCTCCAGAGGGGAGCCTTTCAGGGGTGCAGGTTGATTTAAAGATCCACGAGAGAGTTCATGAGCCAAGGACATCTGGGGTTCCAGCAGCAGGATTATTTGTGATCTTATGGTTCTAGAAGAAAGGAATGTGACAAGGTGGTTAAAGATGAGAGGCCCAGAGGCAACAAACAGAGAATGGTTATAAACGAGCCTAGGAGAGAACAGAGCCAGGTTCTTGAAGGTCTTTAGCCCTGTGTTTGATTGATTCCTGAGTTCTATGTTCAAAACAACACTTAACTGGTTTACAAAATAGCAGCATTTTGCCTAGAAAGAGACAGATTCCCTTCTCACTACAAAAACAATACTCAGAGTTTGAGAGACAGCAAAGTTGAGGGTTATAGTCCTGTTAATGCCAGGATATAAATTAGACTTATGTGTGGTTACTTCCCTGAGGATCTTGTTGGAAAAGCAGATGTAGATTTTCTAATGGCTCACATGTGGATGAAGGGTTGTGTCCTGGAACTTCAGGCTGAGGAGTGGAGGGTCTATGACTTTCCTCAGGTGGTATTGAAGGCTTTAGCCGAGTGTGATGAATCCATGAGTCTATTTCCACTACCTTAACTGTGGTTGGAGTGGACAGAATGACCGAAAATGGTCGTTCCCTGGATGGGCCTAGAGAGGGAGAGTCTGAGGGAGAGAATTAACAAGCAGGAAGTCTCCAGGGCAGGAGAGAAATACTGAGAAGGCCATGCAGTGTCCAGGGGAAGACTGACTTCCTGGACGTCTATGGTCAGCTTTACCCGGGGCTCTGTGAGAGTGACGGCTCATGCTGGCACTTGTTCCAGGCCCCCTTAGTCCTCCCATTGGGTCATCTGGACAGACACCTCAGGCCCTGGGGACCTTTGCCCCCTGAAACAGTGTGCTTTCCAGTGATTCCCTTGGCACAGCAGGCATGGACGAGATGGTGGTCCATTCCTCTGGGGACAATTTCTTACAGAGTGTCCCTTTAGACCGCACTGGTAACAAGTTCTGCCAGACTGGCGGCTCTCCCGAGCCTTTCCCTCATTTGAGCCCCTGGGGTCTGCTTGCCCAAAAGCCATGACTAATCCTGATTTCTCCTATTCCTTTCAGCCTGTTCTTTCTGGTCTGTTTTATAAAACACCGAGGTTGCCTGGTTCAGTAATGATTCTAGACTCTACTCTGGTCCCAAAGCCAGCTTCTGGAGCTTCTGCCTGACACCTGCTGCTGAGTGAGTAATAAACTTACGCTTTAGTATTAACTGACCCTCAAAGGAGTCTGGTGACGGGGAGTGGGGGGGTACTTTCTTAAGGCCTCCTGTAATTGCCCAAGGAACACTGCTGGATCGTTTTCCCTTCCCTTTGTGGACTACATTTTCCACTCGACAGAGGGTAATTTGACCACGCTGTTTGGCAGAGAAAAAATAAGCCGCTTCTTCCTTAAAGACTGTGTGCTAAATTGGTCCCAATTTTCCAGTATACATTTTAATGGGGACTTGAGCTTGGGAATAGAAGCACCCATCTGAAATCAAACACAAGTGATGCCCGCACTCCGGGGCTAAAGAAATTATAGCTGCTTCCACCTGAGGCGTCTCCCAGGTAAAATGAGTACTGAACTGATTGCCGCGTCAGTTTAAAAGCCACGTTTGCAGCCGCTGCTCAGCTGGCCATGAGTTCTTCCAAACCCGTGGCTTTCGGTTGCCATGTTGACTCCACCAAAACCATGTGCGAGTTTGGGCCACTCCCCGAGCCGCTGCCCACACAGGGACCAGTGACTGGCAGGTGAATGTCCTAGGGAGCCTTTATACCCCGCTGCCTGGGACTGGAGAATGCCGGATTCGAGAACCATGGGCCAGGCTACTGCATGCCCGGGTCCCCTGTAGGCTCAGGCTGTACCTCGCCTCTCCCGCTGTTTTTCTCTGGATGCGCTGGGTTCCACCCCCAGGACTGTGCTGTTCTGGGCTGGCAAGGAGCCACCCCACAGGCTCCTGCAGGTTTTGGTCCCAGAGATAATATCAGAAGGATAGAGAAGGAGAGGGAAAGCAGAGAGAGAACTTCGAGGTAAAAAAACAAAAACAAAAAAAATCCTGCACTTTTAATCTGGCTGGCCCACACCACTTGAGACAGGCTGGGCTGGGCTGCGCTGCCCTACTGCTCCAGTTCCTGCAGCCCTGCCTGGCTGCAGCTGATTCAGGTGTTCTTAAAGAGGCAGGACAGAATGGGGCCAGTTTTACTAACAGTTTTGAAGTCTTTTTCTCCAGTGGCATCCGTTTCCTGGTGTACCCCTCTCCTGGCTGTACCCCTCTCCTGGCTGGCTTGCTAAATGTAATATTGGGGTTCAGGGTGCCCTCAACTCCCCTGAGAGGACATTTCTCCATGTTCTTGATTTCCTACCATCTCAAGAATGAGGGGACCATGGCGCCCTGCACAGTAAATGCCAGACTCGAAAATGTTTGTAGAAAGTGATTTATGTAGAGAGAGAGAAACAGGAGGAGAGAGAAGGAAACAGCTAACTCTCACACCGAGTGAGAGAATCCACAAAGATGGAATCCAGAAGAGGAAAGCAGCTTCCACACTAAGTGGAAGGGAATAGAGAGAGAGAGATGGAGTTTAGAAGGGGAAGACAGGCTTCCAGGAGAGAGTGTGGAAGGGGACTCCAGAGGGGAAATCCAGGAGAGAGAAAACAGCTTCCACGAAGGGAGTGATCGTGGAAGGGGACCCAAACATGGAGTCCAAAGGGATGTGGAAAAAGGGGACTTTTAACCTGGGAGGAACCCCCGTCTTCTCTAAGATCTCAGGCCAATGAAAGAAGTTCCTTAGAACTTCTGCTGGGGCGATTGACTCTTCGTTTCTTCCTGTGCCCGCGAAATTTAAACATAACCCATTAAATCTCCCAGATGGAGAGAGATGGAAGCGGGGCATGGCCCTAGGAAGTTCTTGCCCTTAAAACTACACTCCCATGTAGACCCAGAAAGAGTATACCTTCCCTCAAGAGTTTGAGAGGAAAGAGGAAGACACTGGTCAATGAATGAGGAAGGGACAGCCTCTTCCTTGATGTGTTTTCCTACACTGCCCACATTTGCTCCATCCTGGATGAATTGGTAACATAAATGGTATAATGCAGCTTTACAAAATATATTTAAAAGCCCAACAGAGTTGCTCCCACTGTTAGTTTTTGCATAGTTATTAGTGTGGACGCTTTAGGAAAGAATATTAATTTTAATATTAACCTTAAGACACAACTAAAAGATTAATTTCTGCAAAAAGTTAACACATTCTATAATACAGTAGAAAATGTAATCTAATAGTCATGACATAAGTGAAAAAAGCAAGATGTAGAACAATGTGAACATTATGATCCTGTTTCTGCAAAAAAACTTCCTATTAATATTATATACCGATGTAGTCATGTATATTCACTCCAAAATATTATCAGCTATGTGTAAATATTCCAACTACACCATTAACATTATTTTTAGTTTCTGTACATAGAGTAATTTTTAAGTCTCTCGATAAAGTAGGATGCTTAAAATGACCTCTTCATGACCTAAAAAGTGCAAAAACAAGGCTATCATAATTTTTTCAAGAGATTCCCAAACCAAAATGTTCATGTTGTTTCACAAGCTTCTTGATTTGCATAAAAGCATGCTTGTCACATTTCTATATTTTATTGAACTTCTATTAAGAATATATAATCCAGATGTGCCTTGGTTTCAGAAAGCAATTTTTCTTGAATCTGAGCTTGTTTACATTACAAGAGATTCTTTTTTAATAAAAGAATCAAAGTCATGTTACTTTAAAGCACAAATTCCTATGTGAATTTACGATTTTATTAAAAGTGTAAGTTGCAGCTCCTCAGATGTACCCATCATGAAAATATATTAGGTGTCCACATTATTTGCTTTCAAAATATAGTGACTAGATTTATGTTCAAAAATCTCGGAGGCAGTCATGCCTTCAGTGTCCCAAGAGTGAGCAGCCCACCTGTACGTTTTCTGTTGACCAAGGAAAAGAAATACTATTCCAAGCAATGCTTCTTCATCATACCTCAGACTCTCAAAAGTTGTAGTTTCTTATTTGTAATTTTTAGATGACATCTTTAACTGCAGATTCAATTTCTCGATATCTCTTTCGTAATAAATTCATGTGGGTTTAACTTATGTAAAAATTCTTTATCAAATATGAAAATAGCTGAAATAGAAAATTAAAAGAAGTAACATTTTTCTTAATATTTGTGATATATTTTGGAAAACTCACTCAAGTAGACTGTTGGTGACAGGGATAGCAAGGAGATAATTCAAGAATGTATTGGTCTAGGCCAGAAATAAAGGTCTTCAGCCTTGCAAGAGCAAAGAAACTTGGAGAGAAAGTGGAGAAAATGACAGATGAGATTTTCCCATTCTGCTTCCTTCCTGGCAGAGACTGTCTCTACTGTAGAAGCCTAGAAAACCAGATAGACAAAGAACCTGAGTGACTCTGAGACCCAGTCCTTACCAAGGAACCAGCAGAGAGGCTGCTGATGGTAGTGGCAGGAAGGGTGTCCCTAGGAAAGATTTTCCACCCTGATAAGAAGATAGAGGAATTCAAGAAAGAACACTGTCCTTTTGTCTTCTGGATATTGTTAAGGGAGAACGTGATGCTTATTGCTACATTGCTATATTGCTGAAGCAGAAGATCAAAGTATTTGTAGAAAAGTCATCCCAGAGTTCCGATAGTTTCAACTGCTAAGCTAACCCTGGAAACAGCCTGATTCCAGAATCTTTTTTTATGTGTAATGACAAAAGTCCTCGATGTTTAAATAACTTTTAGTCAGGTTTGCCATTTCGTGCCGCAGAAAGTGTTGTAACCAAGACAGAGTGGATGGATTAGACATGATACAATTCAATAGGTAAAATCTATCTTTCTTGATCATTGACAAATTATAGATAATGATGAAAAGAAGGAAGTCTAAGTTGATTCCCTGGAAACTTAGATCAAAGGGCTTGGGGGTGATACGATTTACTAAATAGAGGAATACAAATACAGAAAAAGTAGAGAAGGCAGGAGAGACAAGAATGACTAACAAAGTTTGTGATCTGTTGGAATAAGTTTGTGTTTGTGTCTTTTGGGTCTTTCAGGTGACTGTGTAGTAGGCGCTGGGGTATAGTCCTAGAGCTCAGACATTAAATGAATGGAGATACACAGTAGATAAGAAGGCAAGCTTTGATATTTGGTTGGCTCCTAGAGTATTTTTGTTTCTAAATTTTTAGCATAGTTTTCTTGTTTTATCCTGACTCATCTCTCTGAAGGCCTATAGTACAGTCTGTCCTTGAAAATGTCGTAGGTACCTTAAATTCAACAGGACCACACCTAAGCCTCTAACTTCCCCCTTACCTACTGATCTCCTTTTATTCCCACATGTCATATATAAGATTATGCTAGTAGTGCATATTTTCTGAAAAGGGCAGTGGGCCAGGACAAACCTCTGGGAAACACAGTGCTTAAAGTATAAACAGAGGAAGAGATTCTCATGAAGAAACCCAGAAGGAACAAGCAAGATCAAAATGGACTCAGAAATGCTCAGGAGAAGCCAACAATTAGAGTTTCATAGGACAACTGGTCCACAGTGTGAAGTGTCACTTAAGAACTTTAGTGAAATACAAGCTTATAAGTCAGATTCAAGAAATGATCAGCCACTGCCTCACACAGAGGCATTCAATCATTAGTCACTTCAGAAGAGATAATATTCACAGAAAACTACTTTCTAATGTGAAAACTATAACTGCATTATACAATCACGTATTTTGTGCTTTGATAATTAACTGAAATAAAAAAGATTTGAGAGGATTTTTGAGGAAAATGAGCAGAGTGAAATCAGAGTGCAGAATGTATTTTCTCCAATATTCAACAAAGCTACAAATTATACTTTTTTAAATAAATGAGGCAACCACCAAGAGCAACTAAGTGTAAAGTTATTCAACCCTTTACTAAAAATATTTTTTTTATTGGCAGAGCAAAATACCAAAAATTTCCTAGGGGGTTGTTGCCATTCTCAACCCAACTTGTACATCCTGGAGATAATAACCAGAAAAAGAAGGTGAGTCAAGGAAAACCTCACTAACAACTTCAAATTTGAAAAGGAAAGAAAGAAAATTAGCAAAGGAATAAGTAGGCAACTCTGGGAAACATCTCAGAATTCTCAAGATTAGAAGCTTCCCCCAAAGGTTCCAAGATCTCGGCAGACACAGTAACCAGGGTCTTAGTATTTGGAGTCTCTCTATTTTTGGTCTCTTAAATCGGAAATCAAAGCAGATGAGAAGGGAAAGTGATTGTAAGCAACAAAAGCTGCTTATCCCCAGCAGTTAAACAGGGACTTCATTAGAACCAATACCAAAAGAGAAGATACGTAAGACAAGATCCTGTGAGGATAAGGGGAGGTGGAGAACCGGGGACAGTGGTCAGTGGAGACTCTTCCCAACTACGGAGTATTAACCACAGACCCAAACCTATAACTGTTCATTTATTTTCCTTCTTCTGTCCTAACTGAATGCTAGAACTAGAGTCTCACAAGAGACGGCTATAATTCAGGGTTAAATTCAGGCTCCAGAGCTCAATGCCCAATAAGGGACACAACCTGAAGCTCTAGATGGTCCTAATCCCCTTTACCACCTGCAACCAAAACAGATATACAACCACTAAGTGGAGATAATTCTGGTGCAGGTTATTCAACAAGAGAGGCCCAACCTAATTTCAGCCTTAATACACTAACCTTTGCCCTCATCACCCTCGCACAACATTATCTCATTTGTAAAATAAAAATTATTTTGGGGAAACATTAATTATACCAACTTCCTCTAGAGTCTTGCCTAAGGATTAAAATAAGATAACTTATATAAAAATACAAACTGTGCAAAGGCTAGAGCACTGACAAAAATTTGCTGCTGTCATTTTTCTTTTGTATTTGAAAAATATGTTTACATCTTTTTCTAGGCTAACAGTCTTATAAAAGCACAATATGCAACAGAATTGCCCTCCCACACTCGTTTCTCTTCATCTTTTGAAAGTGTGTCAAAAAATGTCTAAAGCAACAGTACATAGGATACTCAAGATGTATCTGTGTTTTCACTGAGATTCTTTGGCTTTAAAAAATCATTGTGTTATATAATATTGTATTTGAAAATTGGTTTGTTAATACAGTTTAATTTGACATTGTGGGGCTTCATGATATTTTAACAAAACTTCAGTGCTGACTTTGCAATTGCTTCATTTTCTGTTAAATATAGACATATAATTTGTCCGGCTTACCTGGTAACAATATTGCCCTCAGCTGTTTGGTAATTGGGTAGATATTTATTGGAACATCCCATATTCTCTATGTAAACACTTGATATTACTAGCTATTCATAACCGCAGCTTGGCATGTTCATGAAATTAAACAAAGTAATTAATTTGGTTTCAGGCATAAAACAAGAAAATACACAGGGCTGTTGAAGCCACATGCACATGTGAAAACTCAAAGAATTATTATAATAACAAAGTGCATGGCCTGCAGTAATAAAGCAATTTTTAAATTATTTTGTCAAAGAAAGACATTTAATTTATAAGTAGCCTTAAAGATACAAATTTTAATATTTCTTCCTTTCATTATCAGGCTGCTTTCCATATTTATTGGCTATAATCATTCTGTTAGTAGGATCCCAAACTTAGCTACTAAATGCAAGAAGCATCATTTTTTACGTGTGAAAATCTCCTTATTCTGCCAGAATAAAACCTCTAATAAGATAATACCATTCAAAACAACCTGTTATCTAGAGTGAACATTATGGGAGAAGAACAACGATGAATATAATCAAAGCTAAAGTGATAGAAGAAATGAGGGGAAAACAAATTCTCTGTTCTCTAAACATAACCTGTCTTAGGCACCTGGCTTCATACCTTGGTCAGTCTATCAGTAACTAAAGGATGCTATCATCTGAAATGTGCTTTAACATCTTTATATGAAAAATACTGTCTAGCATGAATGGACAATAGAGGATTCTAACCAGCTTTTCTGGAGCCTTATGAGAAGGGAATTCAAAAGGTTAATGGAAAATGGAATTAAAACATAAAATTAAAATACAGAAACTTTATTTTGTTAACATAAGCTCCAAGTTTAAAATACTTTTGTAAGTGGTAACACCAGCCATTTAGTTCGTCCCTAAAGAACTGAGGGTACTGGGGAATGGCGATTATTAAAAAGTCAGGAAACAATAGATGCTAGACAGGATGTGGAGAAATAGGAACACTTCTACACTGTTGGTGATAGTGTAAATTAGTTCAACCATTGTGGAAGACAGTGTAGTCACTCCTCAAGGATGTAGAACTACAAATACCATTTGTCACAGCAGTCCCATTACTTGGTATATATATCTAAAGGATTATAAATCATTCCATTATAAAGATGCATGCACATGTACGTTTATTGCAGCACTATTCACAATAGCAAAGTCTTGGAATCAACCCAAATGTCCATCAGTAATAGACTGGATAAAAAAATGTGGCACATATACACCATGGAATACTCTGCAACCATAAAAAAAAAATAAGTTTATGTCCTTTGCAGGGACATAGATAAAGCTGGAAACTATCATTCTCAGCAAACTAACACAGTAACAGAAAACCAAACACCTCATGGTCTCACTCATAAGTGGGAGTTGAACAATGAGAACACATGGACACAGGGAGGGAAACATCACACACTAGGGTAGTATAATAAAAAAAGAACTGAGGATACTGGGAATTTAACTATATCAATGCAGTCTTTTTTTACATTATTAACTGAAGAAAAATGAGTGCTCTTTACAGAGTTTTTAACGTTAGGAAACAAAAAGAAGTTGGAAGGAGTCAAGCCAGGACTTTAAGATGAATGCCTACTGATTTCCCATCAAAGCTTTTGCAAAAGTGCCCTTGTTTGATGAGAACAATGAGCAGAAGCATTGTCATGGTGGAGGAATCTATAGTGAAGCATTCTTGGGTGTTTTTCTGCTAAAGCTTTGGCTAACTTTCTCAAAACTGTGTCATAATAAGCAGGTGTTATCATTCTTTGGCCTTCCAGAAAGGCAACAAGCAAAATGTTCTCAGCGTCTCAAAAACTGTTGCTGTGATCTTTACTCTTGACCAATGCATGTTTGCTTTGACTTGGCCACTTCCACCTCTTGGTAGCCATTGCTTTGATTGCACTTTGTCTTCAGGATTGTACTGATAAAGCTGTGTTTCATCTCCTGTCGCAGATTTTCAAAGAAAGTTTTCAGAATCTTAATCCCACTTGTTTAAAATCTCCATTGAAAACCTGGTTCTTGTCTGTAGCAGCTCTGGGCACAATTTGGGTACCGATCAAGTGGAAAGTTAGCTTAACTTTAACTTTTTAGTCAGAATTGTACCCAGTGAATCAAGTGGCTATTGTTCCTACTGGTAGTCATCAGTCCTCTTCAATTATGGCATGAAGAAGATTAATTTTTTTCTCACAAATTGCTGTTGATAGTCTGCTGCTGTTGACTTCATTTTCAACATCTCATCCGTTCTTAAAATGAGCTCTATATTTGTAAACTGCTGATTCACTTGGGCAATTGCCACCAGAAACTTTCTGTGAGCATCAATGATTTCATCATTCCTCTACCCAACCTTCACCATAAATTTGATGTTTGTTCTTACTTCAATTTTAGCAGAATTTGTGTTGCTCTAATAGGTGCTCTTTTCAATTGATGTCTTATCCTTCTTCATACTTCAAATAGATCCTATGTAGACATATTACAAGTTAGCACAAGTTTATTTTGGTACAAAGAAAATTTGAAATCCATGCATTGTTTTTTATAATACACATTTTCCATGAACTTTTTGAAGACCCCTCTTATATGCCACACTTTGATTTACAATTTTCAGATAATTACAATATAATAAACAATTGTAATACCATAACCACAACTGAATGTAAATTAATCTCTCACAATTCCAAGCATTCCTCAGAATCTTGAAATATAATCCTGTTATACTTGCTACAAAAGAATCCCAGCTAAAGTGTGCTTATTGGTAAAAGGCTGGATAGCAGAGCATTTAATATATATTAAAACTAAAAGCAATTAAAGCTCTACATTAAGAAACAATTTTACACTGAGAAAATGAACAAGCAAAAAGTAAATAACATAAATTTATGCATCAACTGCTAAAATTGCATTTATTAATAAAGAATCAACTTATGCCTTCTATACTTTGTACATTTTAGAAATATTTTCTGATAACAGGAAAAGACAAAAAGCAGAAGGAAAGAGGGAGAGAGAGAGAGAAAAGAGGCAATTCAGAGGTGAAATGGATTATAGGAACCACCTTTTGATTATATATTTTTTTCTATCATGTACCTTCAAAAAAATAATTTTTTTGTCATCTTCCATAAGTGAGGCTAGAGAGACACCCTGTCTCAGAAAGAGCGAGAAAGAGAGAGATCTCAAAATAATTCCTAACACCCTACAAGTTTTAATTCATGGAACACCAGAAAAGCTAGTCATCCTAAATGCTTTACTTAATGAAGCTAAGAAAACAGAGAAGGACCCTTGCTAAAGAATTTAAGAGAGAAAAGCTATGGAGGAATTAAGGTGGCTTTCACTTTTTAAATCTCCGCCTGGGAACTACCTTTCCCCTCTTTCCACTTCAAAGAAGTTTAATACGCTTCTCCCTATTTTGGCTTCTCACCTCACCAATTGTTTGTTCATTTAAAACTCAGAAATTCTTGAGAGGTAGTAAGTGGGGCTGATGATACAGTTCCCATGCGAAAGGCCATAAGAATGTTTTTGCCCCACTCTACGGAGTCGATCATTGTGACCCATGGCTGAGTTAACCCACATCATTAACTGGAGGCTGCTACTCAGCCTCTGCTTCCACGGCTCTCTTCTTTCTTCTCTCATTTCTGCTGGACTGAAGCTGCCAGATAAGGTAGACAAATCCATGTTATAGTTTCCTTTGACCCCATCAATAGTGAACATGAAGTTTAGGGAAATCTATAGCTCAAAAAGTGTTTACTGTCACTACCACCATTTCTAAACACACACACGCATGCATACACACACACACACACACACACCCCAAGCTGAATGAATGAATTTCTTAAATATGACAACCATAAATCCCTAGTAGCATATCTACCTTCATAAAATTATCGTAGAGTTCTAAAGTTTGAAATGTCAGTGTGGTCTCCAATTAGTCAAAAACCTGTCTGTTTTTTTTGGAGTATGTTACGGCTGTTATTACTCTTTGTTTGGTACTGTTAAAACCTCTCTATTGAGAATAAAAAGCTAAATTCATCAACACCATTTCCTTTACAACAACACATTTTGTTATATTAATCTGACTGAATTATTTGATTATGCCATTAGAATATTACCTATCTGTGTAAGTCATGGTTCTAGTCAAAATCAAGAGCCAAAATACATGGAAAATGTGGCGAGGGAAAGTTTCACTTCTGGATTTTTTTCCCCCTATACCACAGTAAAGTTTGGATTCTGTTTATATCACATCTTACCATAGACACTTTACCAAACCCAAAGCACATTGAAAACTTTCGGTACAACCCAAGCCTGCTCGACTGATGTCACATTTGCAAAGCACTACTAACAAGTCCACTTTCTGAAGTTTGCCAAATTTCCACAAATAAGAGAATCAGAACTGCTACTATAATTAGAATTCATCCAGATTTCTTCCTCACTTCATCCTCCATTAACATCAGCTCCAGATTTGGGCACTTAACAGCACTACATCCAGCCACATCAACCACAGTCTAAAGAAGACTACTGAAAAATTAAAACTAGCTTCATCCTACAGAATGGATTCTAAATTATCACCAAGAAAGTAGATCTTATCCAAAATTTTATCAGAGAAGGGGTACTTGATATGACAGAGCAGCCAATGGGAATCACCAAAGGGTGAATTAGTCAAAAGAATTCTCTGTTTTGCCTCATAATTTCAGCCTATCATTTAACCTCTTCCTGTGTTTGTTCCCCAGATTATAAAGTGCTTAGAATAGCTAGAGTTCCTCCATAGCTATGATACAGTATATAACTATGATACCTCGTTATGGTACAGGGAGCTATAAGAACAATTCAGACAACAAAGAATAATATTTTTGTAAAAGAGAGCAGTAAATAAGTCAATTAATCTAATTTCCTATTTGAATTAATTTTTAAAGATAGATTTCAAGACATTCTAATTAAAGATTTCTATTTCTTTAGTCTTTTCCTATACTCAATGTTTATTTTGTTATTAAAATCTTGCTAAGAGAGTGATGAGTATATGCTTTTCTCAGTTGCAAACCAGAATACTGCATATTTCCATTTGATTATATTCCATATCTTGGCCACAGTTGGGTAGTGGGGTGGGAAAAAATAAATTGAGAGGAGAAAAGGAATGGGGGAGATGTTTTGCAAGACATTAAAGAGATATCAAGAATAAAATTGTTTCCTGATAAAAGAATATGTGTAAATAAGTTTAAATGACATTGTTTCCCAGAAGTAAAAGTAAAACTTGATTTTATTGAAAAAGAATCAGGATATAAACAATAGAGAGTATTATATAACATGTCTGTTACATGAGTATCTTATTACCCTATGTATTGTGTTAGTAAAATTGCATCAGAAATATAGAATAATCAGAAGCAGCTCTGGAATAGAGAAATGTCCTCTCTAACCCACTTAAAATGAGAGCATAATCTTCAGGCATCACGTGACGTTGTCAGAATATTTTGCGTGACCATTTCTTAGGCTCTCCTTCTCTAACTGATTAGAGCAAATGTTTACAGGTAGCAGAGCTGTATGAGCGAGATTCTTAATAGGAAAAGACACAAATCCCTTTCTGATTGGAAACTCTGATTCCAGTTGACACGTAGCCAGTCTTATGTTGCTTGTCTCTGAATAGTAGTGTGTTTCCTTAACTGCAATGAAACAAATAAGGTTCACGCACAGGTTGAATTTGGCATCAAGCTCCATCTTAGTCCCCTGCGCCTGTTTATTGCATGTCTGCAGTTGTGATTTTCCTGCTTCTTCCACACTTAGGCAATAGAGCCAGTCTGTCGTCAGCCTTGCTTTGCCTTTATTTTGTGCTTTCCATTTATTTTGTGCTTTCCATTTTTATTGATGAGCTTATACTTGTCCCGCCAATTAAGTAAAATATGTTTTCCTTATTATTTATTTTAAAGACTATGTTCCCCAAAAAAGTCTCTGAGTTTTCCTTTTAATCATTATTTTTCCTTTAAAAGTTCATGAATAAATGAAAAACCCATTCAAACGCCAATATGCCTGATGTACAAAGTCAATATGATTCTACTTAACTTTTTTACTCATATTCTTTTTTTTCCACTGTAGCTCAAGACTGACAATAAAATACTAAATGATGACTGATTCTCATAGTGTCTTGCTAGAAAAGTAGCAACTATTTCCTAAATGTTGGTGTGTCTAGTTGCTCAAATTTTACATGCTAAGAAGACTAGGAAAAAAATCTTTCCAACTTTTAGGTTAGCTCTCAGTAGAGTCTCTGGAGGTAAGAGGTGAAGTCAAGCAGTACCATTCTTTCTTAATATTATCATTCTCAAATAATCAAATGTGATCTTTCACTCAGCCAAAAGTTCTTTCTTTCTTCAAACTCCAATTCAATTGTTCACAATTTTTTAAAAAATCTCACTTTCTTATGTATTTATTCTATTTATTCATTTATTCCATAGTTATTCAATAGATACTTATTGAGCATTTATTGGGTACCAGATACATAGAACTTTAAAAGAAAAGATTACTGGATATAGACTCAGAAGATTATTCAGAGCTAAGTACCAGGCTATCTGCCCTCCTCACACCACGGTGTGTGTGTCAGCCTTACATATCTCCTGGAATGCATCATAGGAACAAGTAGATTTTTTGCACCTTGGGTTACCTGACGGTGCAAAGAAATGGATCTCATAAAGCATGTGCCCAGGGTGCCTGGGTTCAAATAATCATTTTTCCACTTTTAGCAGTATGACCTCAGAAAACATGTTAACTCTGTGACTGTCTTTGTAAAATTAAAAAAAAAACATAGTTGTTACCTTGTAAGTTTTTATTCAACTGAGTCGATATCTGTAAGGTACTAAGTAACAGTACTTGCTACATAGCAACCTGTATGTTTTGTCAAGTAAATGAAAACAATTATGCATGTTATGACAATTGAATGAGTTCGTACATATGTAAAATATTTAGATCTGTGCTCAAGTGCTAAAAAGAGCTTGGTGATAATTACTGTTACTGAATAGCCTCTTTCCGGGAAGCCCTGGCCTCTTCTGTAAGAATTCTTATTCATATTCCACCCTTCAAGATGCTGCCTCCCAATCGTGATTGGCCCGACTGAGGAGAAGGCACCTGACCAAAAGCAGATGTTCTGCCATGAGTAACTGGACTAATCCAGTTGTCCCTCTCTGTACTTTCCATTGAGGATATAATGAGTAAGGCGGCCAGACAGTAAGAGCTAGAGTGAATATTCACACAGACAAACTAGTGGGGACTGGGAAAGTAGCTAAGTCATATTTTCTGCAGAAAATGCAAAGGGATTCCTGGACCTCCTTTGACGACTCAGCCACATTGCTGAATCGTGAGTCATCTTCCTATCTCTGAACTGTGATCCAGTCACCTGGACACTCCAGGGTACTGTGGTTTCTGCTTGTCCCATAAGACTTAGTGCCCTGCCTGCTCTTTTCAGTTTCCCTGAGCCATGGTCAAGTGCCTGAGCTTCCTCTCTTTCTTACATCCCCTCTATGTTCATCATAATCCACCCCAATGTGTGGATATTCCTTGCAATTTAAAGAGCCTCCTCTGTATATCATAGGGAGATGAGAGGTACAGAGCAAGTTCAAAAGATGGCTCTCAATTTTGTCTTGACCTCAGAATCCCCTGTACTGATTTTTCAAATGCAGAGCCTGGGCCCTACCACCCAGATGTGAATTCGATAGGCTGGACCAAAACCCAGAAATTTCTAATGTACATCACAGAGTGAGAACTATTGAAGGTAGTCAAAGAATGATGTAGGCCAGGCAAGGAGAAAAAGAACAAAAGAGAAATGTTGTCCAGTGCTTAAGGATAACACGATTCTGTGGTCTCCTCGTTGATAATGTATGGATGGACACTTTTCCAGTATGTAAGTTAATTTTTCTAGAACATGTGGTAGTCATTCACAATCCTCACTGACACCCTGTTGGATCTGGAATAAAGCCCAAACTCTGTAACACAGCATTTGGGCTCTCCATAAAGCATTTTGCTGCTCCATTGAAGAATTTCCTTCTATACCCTTACATTCGAGTCATACCTACCTTTGGTCATTCTCGAATATTCTGTATGCTATTATACTTCCATGCCTTTAATTCCTGCTAGTCTCCCAAGCTAAATTGTCTTTTTCTTTCTGTCCACCTGACACTAATAATTACAAGAGTAGTAACAGTGTACAGAACACAATATGCTTTTCTCAAACTTTGTCACATCTCTTCCCCATAGCAGCAATTTTGAGAAACAGATATGCTCTTTATTTCAACTTTTGGATCCAGAAACTGAAGCTCACACAAATTAAGTGACATATCCAGTGCCTGATATATAATAGAAAGTTGATTTTAAAAATGGCCAGAAGTAGGAAACTGAACCAAGTCTTTGAACATCAAAGTCCAAGATTTCTTTTGCTTGTTTGGCTTTGTTTTAATTAACACATACCCTAATTCCTGAGGCTGCAACTTTAATCTTTGAAAACTCAGATGCAAAGACGTGCCATGAAATCTTCCATAATGCACCTAAATGTAGCACTTAGCTTATAATGCTTAATAAAGTTAGCTACCATTTTTGAATTTTCAGTAAATACCAAGCCCTATACCAAGGGCTTTAGACATTATCATAGTGCCACTTTACCAGGGAGGAGACAGCGGCTTTGAGAAATGGAACAACTTGCCTGAGGGTTACACAGCTAACACATGGCAGAATCAGGCCATGGATTACAGCACTCTTGTGCTTGACCCTCATGCAATACTCCCTTCTCCCCCTGCCCATTATTTTATTTTGCTTATCTTAAGGTTAATTATTAACATGCATTTCTCCTCTCTACCCTAAAACTCTTTGAGTTTAAAAACCTTCTCATATCCCACCAACCTCCAACATACACACATATAGACATCCAGGGTGCTTTAACTACGTAATAAATACCTAGCAAAGTTATTAATTTGAGTCTGACAAGAATGAGACAGGAATCGTTGAGAACCCAGTGCCCAGAAGAAGTAGATTCAATTAAACGGTATATATTTCTGTTTATCTGAATTGTCATTATACCTCATTGAATTCATCTAGAATAAAGTACTTCATGAAGGCTGTTGGATGGTCGGGTATTCCTCCACTCTGCCTGCCTCATGAGGTTCAAATGAGATAAGGTAAGGGAATTCACTTAGGAAAGTAGAAAGTGTTGATAAATTTGTATCTCCCCCTCAGTTTATCCTGCTCCACAAGAAAGTCATGGACACTGACAAGCATACTTCTAAGATGTTCACCTCAAAATCTGGTTTCTTTATTTCTCAGTACTGTATGTTTTCCAAAGCCAGGTAGTCTCCTGACTCACTTTATGCCAATCATAATTAGAGCAAATAATATGAAAAGTAAATGGATCCAGAAATCACAACATTTCCAGACTACCAATGAATAAATTCTATTCTCATCTTTCTGAAACACGCTTCTGCCAGGCTTCTGACAGAAGTCACACCTGTTTCTGTATTTTTTGTTCTTGAAGGTTTTTTGCCATTTGACTCACTGATACTGTTCAACCTTTCTTTACTCATCTTATTTACATTATTTTGACCTGTATCCCTTGATGATTTTCACTACTTCCAAATCTGTCTGGCTTACAGGTGGTTCTCATTGCAACCCATTTAAGAATATCAACAGTGGTTTAGCAAGGGTGACTCTTTTCACCCAAACAGCTTGTGACGGTCCATGCACAGATTTTTATCTCTTTACATAAAACTCCATCAGTGTTGCAGGCTCAGACACAGGACTTTAAAACCATATGTTTCAGATATTTGAGGGTTTTTTCCCCTTAGGCTTTGTGAATAGAAGAGAGATATCACATCCTCCTCATTCTTTCACTGCCAAAAGGTTCATTCACACAACCTGAAGTCATTTGAGCATGAGTTTCCATGATGTCTTATTTTCAAGTATTGTTATCAATTCTGTCTAAATTTACAAAGATTGCAATACATGCTCATATATGAGGAACACGCAGTGAATCACTCTTGTCCAAGAACATTTAGCATTTTACATTTGTCCATGTTAATAACGTTTCAGCTGCCACTGTTATAAAACATTTAAAACACTTAGAATATGGCCTCTCTGCAGTGTTTTCACCGGTGACAAAAACCCAAGTCATTTTTTAACCCAATGTGCTATAAATAGGGTATTTCAATTGTATAAATCCCACTCAGATTTTCAGGACTGCTTTACTCTAAATACTTTGTGTTATGACTGGCATGATTGTAACAGCTGCCCTTTATTAGTTTCTGCATAAAACTTATTAGCTAAACTGTATTACGTACACACTGAGTATCAGGACCTCTGCTATGCATGTTCCACATATAATCTCATTTCATAGTAGATGAATACTATTATTAAACTTCAACAGATGGAGAAATTGAGGCCTGAAGAGATTTTTTAAAACTTCAAGGAACTCATCTAAAACTGTGGAGCTGGGATTTGAACTTGGGTGTGTCTTGACTCCAAAACCCAAGGTTTTAACCACATGAGCCACTTCCAAAGGACTAACTTGCAATACACATGATGAACAGTCAGTGCTGATCAGCGTTCAGAGGATATTACTGACGGGGTTTTCTTTATGCACAACCCATGTAATAGTCAAACTAACGCATATTTGTGTATAACCCATGTTTGGTTTATGTGCAACCCATGTAATAGTCAAACGCCATTTAGCAACTGCTATGTCTGACCTTGGACCTCCTGATGAAATTGAGAAGAACCTGAGATCAGTGATATCCTGCTCCATCCAAATTATATTGAAAGGGTTTTCGAGAACCCACTGTTTGTAATCATCAGTTCATTCTCTCCACTGCTTTATTTTAAATTATTTTAACCAGTATCCTGCAGCTATGCAGTAAAAAACTGCCCAGGTTTTAGGGTCCTTAAAAATAAATTTCCATGTCAATTCTGTACCCTCTCTTTCCCCTAGCCTACATAAAAAATACCTCCCAAATTCCTAATTCTCCTAGCCAGAGGAATAGGGAATTGCATAACAATTTGCAATATATCTTTCCAAGTACTGTTTTCGGGGTCTTTGACATTTTGTGGCGTGACTATGTAAGAGCAAAGTCGAGTCTCTGAAACTGTTTTCTGCTACGGAGTGACAGGTAATTTAAGATTTTAAAAAACTTCTGCCCTAGATAATACTTCAAAATCCAGCCTCATATAAAGACAGGCTTTCTCCCCTTTAAATCTGTTCTGGGGCCTCAGTTCCTTGTTTTCCAACCTACATATGCTATCATATATAATGTCTGCAGAAACATATTGATTTAAAGATCAAGTCAGCAATGGCATTGGGCTTTTTGCAAGTTACCTTGGTTTAACCACTGAAAACCTCTGTAATTGCCTCTGAGACTTGAGTCACTGGAACTTTAATTCATTTGTGCTCTCACATGGAGGAACTTAACTGCTCACTCTAGGCTTCCACCCCTCCTAAGTACCTTTGGAAGAGAATGACAAACGAAGCAAACAGCCTATTTGTGGGTGTAAGGGGCAACTCCAGTAAAATCTTAGCCACAGAATAACATTCTGGATAGTATCCATCTGTGAGACTGGTTATTTGCCACAGCTGTCTTGGGAATCAGACCTCCTATGACGGTCATGAATTTTAGAAAGTATCCATTGACTTCTGACCTGTTGGTTTTGAGAAGGTGAGTAAGCAAACAGTAGGGTGGTGACTCGAAGTTAAATATATTTTAAGGAAAACGTCAAGGAGAGGTCAGACCAGTGAAGTTCAAAGGCAAAGCAATGGGGTCTCCAGGAAGAACTATCATTTTTCCAGTGGGGCGTATAGATTCTCTATACCTTTCAATGAAAACCATGTAGATTACATACCTAATATTTGTGTGTACATTCCCTTGAATTTAAAGGGTAATTTTCCACAAAAGTCTAAAGCATTTTCTTGTTTAGAGAAGTAGGTTTTCTTTGCTCATTTTCCAGGCACTGAAAAAATCGTGTGTAGAATAATGCTAGAACTAATTTTCTGGGCTCTCCATTGAGCCCTTTCTTGATCAACTGTACTTTGTATACACATGCATAACTATGTGCATAAGATGTTAACATTATTCAAGGCAGTGTGGTAATGAGCTCCTTAAAGTTTTCATATATATGTATATATTTCCTGTCTAGACAGTTAAGTGAGTTATCTCTGTCAGTTCATCAGCAAGAAACAATATAGAAAATAATTTCCCTTTCCTACTATTTGCATTGAAAACTAAAAGTGTAAAAAGAAAAAAATACCAGTCCCTCAAGCTTTTCACACTTCTATATTTTTTTCATAACTGAAACCCCAAAACATAACTTTACAGTTCACTATTTGGTTTAGACCTATTTCAATGTATTAGAATGCTTCTGTGGTTTACTAAGATAGTCAAAGATATTCACTACACTTAATAGCAATATTTATAAAAGACTAAAGAGATAAAAGTGTTATGAGTGGTCATATGCTACAAAGTAGTCAAAACACATCATTTATCAAGCTATTTCTTTGTCTCCACAGTAGGTGTCTATAAAACAAACTAGGAACAATCCTCTTGTTGGCTAGTTAACTAATTAACTTTCATATTAACAAGGAAAGTTTTGATAAAATATATGCTATCTTGTATGATTTAGTCAGGTGAGCAGATCTGAAGGATATACAGAGATTTTCTGCATCAGGAAGGAGAATACGTTCAACCTACAAACATTTGGCCTCAGAAGTTTTGTGGGAGAAAAACAAAACCAAAAAGCCCCAAAAATGATCATGAATATTCTTAAATAAAATTCCAAATGGCAGAGCCAATTTTCACAAGTTCCTTTGCTTGCTAAAAAAGCACAAAGTATAAGCAGACAAGCAAATGTTTCAGAATTTGTGTTTTCCATAAATACAGAAATCTTGTAATTATCTCAAGAACCATACATTATTTATTTAGTTCCATGCCTTAATGAAGGAAGACTCAATGTTTATCATATTAAAATGGGAAGTTGAGGGCTAAGGCGGGGAGGAAAAAAAGCATGGTTCTTTTCCTAATGAATCTGGCCTTATGTTTCTTCAATTTTTTATCAGCAATTTTATGCTCTGCAGGTAGTAAACATAAATGGTGACAGCCAAACGTGCATTTTGCATCGTTAACAAACCCATTGGATCTGCAAACAGTTGTTTAAGGTGCTCCTTTCCATTGGGAAAAACAATAGCATTTATTAGCAGTGTTTCACTCCACTCACATGATTTATGTGTTCTTCCCTCTCAAAGTGTCAGCTGTCAAATGAAATGATGGGAACTGACAGTTTAGAATTTTAAAAGTTCAGCTCCTTTCAAATGCACTAAATGAACAAGAGCTGCCTAATTTGGGCTGAAGAAAAAGCAACAAAAATCCCCTGGAAGTAGCAAGGTTTTCTTCTACTTTTGCGTGCTTAGTATGCATAGAGAATGTTAAACACTTTTCAGCTGGATACACTGTTAATTCTATGAGTGAGAAAGATTTCATTAGGTGAGCTTCAGGCAAGAGCAGGCTACAAATGGAATTCCCTTTTATTTTCTGAAACTCACAGTATATGACCCATATCCAATGATAAATGGTCTATAAACTCTCTTGCTGTATTTAATTACATAAACTTCCATTATATTCTACTATTAACACGGGAACACTTTGACACAAGATGTCAGAAAAGGGGAAACGAGTAAAAAAAATAAAACCTTCACTCTTAAAATCACAGTCATCTTAGTATCCCACAGAATCATGTTCAATATATAAGGTCCAAGCACACAATTTTAAATATTTTTTCAACCAGTTAGTTACTTTTAATTTTGGTAGTACAAAAATCTATTAATCACTATTTAATTATCCGGAGCTCTTGCTTGCCTAATTAGTGCTTTCCCTATTGCATCTTCAGCTAAACTGGGGACCCTATCAACTCATTTATCTGATACCTATTCGGTGCACTGGTGAGTTAATTAATGAAAAAAGAAAAAAAAAAAAACTCATTTAAGTAGTTCATTCAAAAAAAAAAAAAAAGCTTATTAAACACTTTGAACATTAAATAAGCCGACTGATTTTATTGGGTTTTCATTGCCCTAAAAAGCATTATATAAATGCGAAATCCCATGTGACATTTCTCGGTAAATATACATTGTAGAAGGAATCAGAAGAAGCAGTCATCAGTTGAGTAACAATCCCTCGTAAATACACCACCTGAGGCAGTGGGCTTTTGAAATCTTTTGTACAAAAATGAGGATAATAGATATAAGATTTTATTTGGGATTTTTTGGTATTAGGAATGCTAAGCATGATTATAAATGAAATTACATTGTTATATTCTAGGTAATGTAGTGTAAAATCGTCTGTACTGTAACTATGCTTATAATACTAAGGAAAACAGAGAAATTTCCTGAATCCAAGCCATCTCTTTACCACATCTTCATTTTCCTCTGCCTTGCCAAGGGGCTATGCACTTGTCCTCGGGCTTCTAGCTGAGATAATGACACCCCCAGCAAAGCTTTCATAAGCATCCCCAGTCTATTAGGGACCCCTCCTGTATGTTCCCACAGTACCTGGACATAAACATTTGTCTTTCCACTTACATGAGGTGGTGGGTGGTAGAGCACTTAGTAAAGAACAAAGCTTTGGCCTCAGCAAGATCTGGGTGCAAATCTAGAGTCAGCCACCAACCAGATTGTTAGAATTAAAGGAATTCATCTAAGTAAAGCATCTCCTGTGGACTCCGACACATAGTAAATGTATCGTAATCACTAGTCTTTTAAAAAAAAATTTAAGGATCTCTACTGTACTGTTTGCTCAGGACAGGAGAGGGTTATGTGTCTCCTACTAGATCCTGAGCTTTCTGTGGAAAGAGATGCATGATCCATCTCTATTATCTCCAGGGCCTAGCACAGTGTCTGATGGACAGTGAGCACCCATATATGCAAGTGTAATAGATGGATAGAACAATGAATCTGCAGCAAAGGAGTCTAAGGAATTTAAGAATGAAATAAGCAATCTGAAGCCAAATTGCCCCTCCTTCTTACATAGGGCTGTGAAAATTCCAAGGCACAAATGCTTAAATGCTTAGATCATAGTTCACTTTCAAAAAAGTATTAGTGATTTAGCTATTATTAATCCCTGCATTGTTTTCTCCGGATCTCCAGTAGATTGTCAAATAGACACAGGTATCTGATTCCTCATCAAGAAATCCCCCATAGGAAATCAAAATTTGTCATAGCATGAAAATATTCACTGGTGAACTGACCAATTGTAAAATTAGTTCCAACCCAAACTCTCCTCTGCAGTTAACATAGCACCTACCTTAATCCACAAAATCAACATCTCAATCGGTTATAAACCTGCTGGCAATCTGATAGTTACAACTTCCTATGTAAATAGAAAAAAAAAACCTAAAACGTCAAACTGAAAATATTTTCAAAATGCAGGCCTTCATAAAATTTATTCAAGTGATGTTGGGGACTGGCTCAAGTCATAGGCAAAGATTTTATGGATCTATCAAGGTCAGACAATTGAAAAGAGGGAAAACCGAAAAGATAATGAGATTCAAAAGAGAACAAGCTAAAAACCAAATAATTAGGAAAACTTCTTTGAAAATTAACAAAGCCATGGAATATTTTTGCATGATTGATTCTTTTTATGAGCGTGCTCTTCAAGTACGCAGTGGAGAATTTAATATCCTAAAATTATGTGGGAAGATAATTGAAAAATCTAAGATTTGGCTATTTCTTCCTTTGTTCTAAGGACTAGAGAAGTTTTCATTGTAATCATTTTTTTTTAAATTTTTTTCATTATTGTCTATTTTATTTTTAGATAGAATCTCAACCAAACCCTTCCTTTATCCACTATTGTCTACAAAAGGTTGGTTTCAATTTTGAGTAGATTCATTCTAAGTGGCCTTTTCTGGTAGCGTTCACACACTGATCTGAGAGAGCAGATTGTTCTTTGAAGCGGACACCACCAGCACTCCTCCAGCCACATTTCACTGTCCTCTGATGGCTTCCAGAGAACCCTGAGAAGCTAATGAGGCATCTTCCATTCAAGTTCATGGGCAATGCATGTTTTAAGGAGAAAAGCAGGGGAGTTCTGCACAGAGATGATAGCGAGGCAACCCTCATCTCAAGCTGCTCGGCATGTTATAGTCCCCTTTCTGGGAGCCCTTTCTTCCCAGAGAAACAAGGTGATGGAAAGATACTAACCTTTCTGCCCCTAGTATTTAATACGTAGTGGCTCCATAACGAAATCACATTCAGGGCCAGATAGTGCAATGCTCCAAAGAGTCAACAAGAATCATGTCTTTCTGGACATATTATGTAGAACGTTCCAGAATGCTTTAAGTCCTCTCCCATCTTTTTTTCTCTCCTTATATAACTATTGGTTGGATAAGAAAAGAGAAAATTTATAAAACATATTTAATCCACATTTCTCTCTTAAGTTGAAATCACAAAAAGGAGAAATACATAATACCAAATGGTTTATATTTTATTATACCATATTCAAGTTCAGTATTCTTTGAAACTATTCTATGGTCTGTATCTTTTATTCAAGGATATTTACTGTATATCATCGGTAATTATGTACTACACATCCTGTGTTTTTCAGCTGTGACAGGTAAGTACTTTTGTTTCTATTTTAGTGATGCCTTTAAAGAAAAATTCAAATAGATTCATCAGAATACCAAAGGTAATTTTTTTTCTCAATCTCCCTGTCAAGATAGTTCAGCTCTAATTCAGGCAAATTCCTGACAGATATCAGAGTTCTATTTGCTGATTATCTATTCTTCCCATTGGGATCCTAAGATTTTAAGTGAAAAAAATCTAAAAGATTTATTGCTAATGGGATTCTACAAATGTTATCTTTGTTCAGAGTAAAAGTAATATATTATCCTGGCTTTGTGGAGTATCTTCAGTGTTCCATTTTTGAATATGTATAACTCATTTAGAGACCAAGAATTGACAGTAACTCATCATTTTTGCTACCTGCCTTAAAATATCTGTATTTTGTCTGTTTGAAAATAATACAAACTTGTGATTTAATTGATGTCATAACTTTGATTCATCACCACATTCATCGTAAATAAAGAGGCTCTGAATAATGAACCAAATGCTTATTGTTCACCAGAAGAAAGGTCATAACATGTTATATTTACATTTATGTCGTGTCTTATTACTAAATCTGTATAAACCATCTCCCTTCATTATTTCTGAATGGGAGACTGATGATAAGTGCTATTTTCAAGATTTTTTTTAATCCTTTTTATTTGTCTAGCTAATTTGTGTGCTGAAGCATTGCAAGGCTAACTCTGTGTTTTGCTCGTTAAGTTATTAGGGATTTGTAACTCCTGAACATTAAGAATGAGTTCCTAAATGTAACATTTGCATGGGTCAACAGCTTCAGGGGAGGGAGGTCAGCTGCCCCAGTGAAGGAAGAAGAAATCTGTCTGCGTGATCCTAATTTGCTTTGAATAATAGACATTGGACTTGGAATTGGAATGATTTGTTGTTAGTTTAAGCAGCAGAGAAGCTTATGGCTTATTATTTTTACTCCTGATCCAACTGAAGCAATGGGTGAGTAATGAGACAGCCGTAGATAATCATAATGATACTAGGCAATGAATTGTGTGTGTCTGGGCGATAGCGCAGGTCTATCAAACTATGATAGCCAATAAACTAGCACAAACTATAAATATTCAGATTAGTCAAATCTTGGTTACATCTTTAAATAGCTACTGGCATGCTTTTCCTCTCTCACTTTATAATTTTGGTGATTCTGACTCCAAGCCTTACCTTGCAATTGAAGGAAGTTTAAATTCAAAGAAATATATTACGTTGTGATAGAAAAATTCAGATGTGCCCAGGGACACCTAACAGTCACACGATTAAAGCACAGACATTAACGCTAGGTGTTTTATTTCGGAGACATCTAGAAATGGATTCCTTACCTAGTACAAGTCTTCCTCTTCCCCATCCCTCCCCACCCATTCCAGTGAACTTAGCTCACCCAAGATTTCTCATTTGCTGTGCTCTGTTCCTTGTTTAAACTAAAGAGAATACAGGATCAGTCTCCTTTTTTCCTCTACTATAAAGTCTCTTCAGAATCTAATTCAATGAGATTGTATTTGTTACAATGAACGCAGATTGTTCAATGGAACAGATTTAAGAAATGCTGAAAAGAGTTCAGGGGTTTGTAGGGCGGGGGCTAGCCTTGTAGTTGGGGGAGTGCAGTTTTATACATCACCCCATGTTTGTTAAGGTCTAAAAGCACTGAAAAGGATTTGTTCTGTTTATGTAAAGGGCCTCCGTGCTCTGGGTCTCTAAGATGTCGTGCCAAGCTTTTTAGCACATGTGCTTTCTCTTGATCTTGGGCTTGACATGACCAAAATGCAAGAGCTCAGGCTCTCAGGGACTGACCCACATTGTTGCTACACTTTAGCATCTAGAAGTGTGCTACCCAAACAATCAGCTTCCTGTAATTAACACGTTATTATATTAATATGTGAACTCGGAAAATTGTTTCTACATATGATATTATTTCAAATAACCATTTTGTTGACTGAATGTTTTCCCTTAATAAACCAGCAATTATTGAAAGATCTGAGATTGCCCAGGAGAATGAAGATTTTTAATCACATACTGCAAGCTAAACAGTCAATTATTAGAGTCATTGACGATATTAACAGCCCTGAACAGAAGTACAAAACACAGGTCTGTATACTCTGCTGATTAATTTGCCAGTTATAAACTTGGGTTCTATTGCTTGACTCCGTCATTGCCGTGTCTTCTGTTATTGCAAATTCCATACAGTTTTATTTTGCTATCTTTTGTGAGGCATAGACCAAAGAGTTTCAAGATACTTCATCAACCTAGAAAAAATGCAATACTGTGAGAATATGTAGATACATGTACGTGTGTGCAGATGAACAGGCTAATTTCAATGGGATATGACCAAGAATTCATTTCTTTTTTCTCAACCACTATTTTAAGAAAATCTCTGTTAGATCTCCTTTCTGCTCTCTTGGAAAATACCTCAGGAAGTTTCCTATAACTTTTTTTTGTCACTTTTGAGTATTAGAACAGTATTGTTTTCAGATGTGAAAATATCCAATCGAATTTAAATCAAAACGAACCATTTCAAAGCACCTTTTCCTACCCCAGCACAAGCAACTGGCTTGCAACTGAAGAATCACAAATGGGTAGATGATTTCAGGGAGTGCTGTTTGTATCTTCTCTCTGTTTGCTACTTCTCCTTATGGATCAGTTTCTTCTATTCCAGGATCCTCCAAGGTTGGGGGCTGGTGGAGTACCCTGAGGAGGGTAGACAGAAAGGACAAAAGTTTTTCTTGATTGGTGTTTATGTGAAAGTAAACTCTTTATCTCATGGACTGCTTTGAGGGCTCTTTAAAGAGCTCCAGACTGGGACCTGTGCACTGCCCTCCACACTGCCTAAGTAACACATGCTCTGGCTAGCTGCTTTTGATTCTGCTTTAGCTTTTAAATTAGGACTACATCCCTAGGGACTCCTGCCCCCATCAGGCATCACTCATGGGCAGGGTCCCTTCCTTTTGTTATTGTTGCTTTTTGTTTTTTGTGGGTTTTTTGTTTTTGTGTTTTATTTGCATGCACAACGCACAGCACAGGGTCCCTTCTAAAAGACTCTAGCCATCAAAAATACAGATATCCAGGTGGCCCCCTAGTAAAGCTCATTACCAATGCCCTTAAAACTCTAGTAGTACAAGTCACTTTCACTGTGGCTCTCTCCTCAGGCTCCGCTTCCAATTCGGTGGCAGTCCTGGACCTGGGAGGTTCTGAAGGTCCTAATATCCTAATTAGGGAATGATGTGTCTGTCTTCTTTTCTCATGTCCATGCACTACAGCTATTTCATATGGCTGTGGGGAGCCAACAATACCACCAGCTTTGTTTTATGACAAAGTGACAACCCAATTAAAAAACTGGGTAAGAGATCTGAACAGACAGTTGTCCAAGGAAGATATACAAATGAATAATAAGCACATGAAAAGATGTGCAACGTCAGCAGCCATCTTGAAAATGAAAATTGAAACCACAATGAGATACCACTTCGCACCCAACAGGATGGGTATCATCAATAGGACAAATAATAGCAAATGTTGACGAAGGTATAGAACGTGGGAACCCTCATACATTGATGGTGGGAGTATAAAGTAATGCAGCCCTTGTAAACAGTCTGGCAGTTTCTCGAAAGGGTAAACACAGAGTTACCATATGATAAAAAAATTCCATACCTAGACAGGGACCCCAGAGAAATGAAAACATGTGTGCACACAAAAACGTGTACACAAATTTTCATAGCAGCAGGGTGATGGCTAAGGGGTGAGGAGTTTCTTTTCAGGGGTAAATTGTTTTGAAATTGATTGTTGTTACGGTGGCACAACTGTGACTATATTCAAAGCCTTTGAACCATGTACTATACATGAGTGAACTGTGTAGTGTGTAAGTTGTATCTCAATCATGCTGTTAAAAAACATGTTCTCACACTCTTCCTTTGAAAATTTGTAGAATTCTTTTCTACAGAACAGAAGAGAAAAGCTAGCCTTACGCAGATGTCTTGCACCTTTCCTTAGAATGTACAACACTTATCTCTGATTTCCTTAGCTTTTGGGTCCTCACCAAGACTGCAAGACAGAAAATCCCATTTAACAATCTGTTAAATTAACTAGAATTTAAAACATTACTCAGAGCATTGCATTTGTCTTTTCTTCTTGCTGCAATTTCGGGGTAATGATTAAACATCCAAACTTCGCAGAATGGTACATATATTGTATAGGCTGCATTATCGTCCCAAGTGATTTAGTTTTCCATAACTCTCCTGGTTATGTATTTCAATTAAAGGAATCAGTACAAGTCTAATAATAAACTCTAAAAATTGGGTAATCACCCAACTGACTATTCTAATAAGAATATCGTTTGTTATTTCAGGAATGCCTACATACTTATTCCTAAACAGTCCTAGGAGGTATTGTTAAATAATCATTTTACAGATAAGGAAACTGAAGATCAGAATGGTTAAGAAATGTATGCAAAATAAATGAGTGAGCTTGTGTCTGAAACAGCCTAAACAACCTGTGTTCCACACACAAAGTTCAGTGCGTCTTGCCACCTCGGCATGACCTTCTACAAAGATTAATCCACATGCAAGTCAAAGATGATGTTGCGTCAAAGAAATTTAAGTGTGTTTTCTTTATGAATAAGATTATTGAAACAAAAGTCATCATTGCTATTTTTGACAAATAATTTAACCTTCTACCTATTTCCTCAATTGTGAAGTGCAGTATTCTGCCTATAGTTTCAAGTCCACTTCAGTTCTAACCTGTATCAACTAAGTTATTTGTTCTTTTAGATGCGCCGCCTTCTTTTATCTTCCATGCTCCCATTCTGTTTCCTCCTGGACTTCACTAAAGAAAATATGACCAAATCATAGTATTGAAGTGTGTCATGTACTACACAACTGCAGAGTAAATTAATTTATGTCAACTAAATTTGCCCATCATTCGCAAATATGAACTGATGATCAGGGAGCAACAAATATTTAGGGAAAGCCAATGGTGTAAAAGAGAAGGATGAAATTAACAAACAAAATTCTGACCTTTGAAGAAATGGAAAAATCTCTTTTCTTTTTGAGACAGGCTGGAGTACAGCAGTGTGATCGGACTCACTGTAGGCTTTACCTCTTGGGCTCAAGCAATCCTCCCACCTCAGCTTCCTTAGTAGCTGGAAGTATAGTTGCTCACCGCTATGCCTGGCTGGTTTTTAAAATGTTTTGTTCAGACAGGGTGTTACTGTAATACTGGGGTTCAGGATGCCCTCAGCTCCCCTGAGGACTTTTTTCCAGGTTCTTGGTCTCCTGCCCTCTCAAGAATGAGAGAGGGGACCACAGCACAGTAAACAGCAAATGCCAGACTCAAAAGTGTTTGTAAAAAGTGATTTATT
>CAUYNB010022638.1:0-24578 GCA_963574225.1 Lagothrix lagotricha
TGCCTGTAATCCCAGCTACTCGGGAGGTTGAGGCATGAGAATTGCTTAAGCCAGGGTGGCGGAGGTTGCAGTGAGCCGAGATATCACCATTGCACTCCATCCTGGGCAACAACAGAAAAAATCTGTCTCAAAAAAAAAAAAAAAAAGAAAAAGAAAAAAAAGAAAAAAGAAAGTAGATTTTGATTGACATTATGGAGCTACCGGTTTTCTTAAAATCTGCCCAGTTTTTGGTTCCTCAGTCACATCGGCCAATACATTCCCTTAATTGTTTAAATTGTTTGATTGGATTTTCTTTTACTTGTTTAATTGAACCCTTAAATTTGAGTGAGACTAATGATTTTCTAGGTCTTCGGAAACAAAGCAGTCACTTGAATTTCACAGTTCTTAAGCAGAACAGTCCTTAGTATCACCTTCGCTGTGGTGTTTTGCCTGGCACACATTAGTTGCATCATTGAAATTTATTAAACCATCAGTTCCCTCCTCTCTAACTCTTTCAGTAATATGATCAGCATACAACCTTTGAAAGCAGTGGATTTCAGGGAGGCCTCTGACTTTCAGGTTGTGTGATGTGGTCTTGGAGAAGATTAAAGACAACTATTAATGAAATGAAAGCGATTAAGGAAGAATCCAATCAACTTCGTCAAGGCGGGGAAAAATACTGATAGTGCTATGCAAACAGACATCATACCACATTCCTCCTTATTGTATCTTTTGTATAGTTACCCTCATTCCTACCTTGATGAAACTTTGTCCTCTACATTTAGAATGTAGATAGATAAAAAAGGATTACATTTCCCTATAGTCAAAATTAAGGCGTGTATTTGGAACTTTGGTACATTACCTTACATAATCCTGGCAATCCTGCCTGGTGTGCGTCATTAGTTCTATCACACGAATGAGGAAATTGAGGAAGAGAGATTAATTAACTTGTTCAAGTTAGTAAGGAGTAAGAGTTGAGATGGAAGTGAAAAGGTCTACTATTACTTTATGATAATTAGCAAATACAATTAATTGTTGACCTCTCTGGCCTTGTTAGGTCTGAAGCTCTTGCTTAAAGGATATCATAGCCTGCATAGGCTATCTCTGGTGACAGCGGTTCCCTCCAAAGATGCTAACTGAATGACTGGGAGTGGGAGATACTTATTTTTCACTGTCCAGTGTTTTGTACCTTTTGAAGTTTGAACTATATGCTTATATTACTTTATCCAAAAAATACATATTTAGAAAAAAATTATATCATGGAAATTTATCTGCTAAAACAATAGGCCTATCATAGATGATTTAGAGATCCCTTCTAGTGCTAAATTTGTTTCATTGTGTGAGTCTATAAAAAGGCCTCCCAGTTTTAGAGAATACAAAGATTTCTTCACTGAGTGTTCTCCCGAACCACTGAAACTGCCTAAAAGGATCTTTAAAAAGGTCATCTATATTTTTGGCAGTATGAGTGGCTTAAAAAAAAAAGATCGGATCAATTAAATTTTGGAAATTAAGCTTCAGATTCAGATTAGGCCAAATGTCTCTAGGGCCCAATAAAACCTAAAGGGACCTGCCAGTATTTTCACTTGAAAGGACAACCTTGCTGTGATTAACACCAAACCACCAAAGGAATGGAGAGAGGAGCAGTTAAGGGTCCAACAATTAATCACTCAAGATGTCTCCCATGGGTATGGACAAGCTGAAGGCAAGCATGCTTTGCACATTTTATTTTCTCAGGAACACAGCAGGCATCTTGTAAAATCACTAGGATAGGCCCCATAACCAAAACAAAGGAGGATAAAGAAAATGCATGTACATAGGCATTGGCAAGTTGCCTTTGTTCTCTAATGACAAACCTTACGAGAGACAGGAACCCCTTGGGGTCTGACCTTGCCTCTTCCTAGTGAGGACAGCGTAGTGTGTGCATATGTGTATTTAAAGCAACTGCTTCACATTTATGAAATCTTTCAAGTGTTAGAGATACCAATTGCAGGTTATCATAAGATTTTTCATCAAACATAGCATAGTTTTTTAGTACAGGTACTTGAGTGTGCGTATTTTTGAGTAGCTTGAAACAATAAAACCATGAGAAACCTTTTAATGCACTGCAATTAGTACAAATATGAGCTATGTGGCTAAGCTCCACTGTTTTTAGCATTGAAGATAGTCATATCTAATTTTGCTGCCATAGAAAGCAAATCAGTTCTGCTAACTGAAGCCCATGGTTATTTTACGCATTATTTTTCTGAATTCCTTGAGTCTATTTTAGCGTTTGAAATCCTAAAAAATTCTGTCCTAGGCTGGGCATGGTGGCTCACGCCTGTAATTCAAACACTTTGGAGGCCAAGGCGGGTGGATCACCTGAGGTTGAGAGTTCAAGACCAGCCTGACCAACACGGTGAAACCCCGTCTTTAAAAAAAAAAAAAAAATTAAAAAAAAAAATTCTGTCCCAGCATTCTTTCTGGAAAAAAGTCCATATACTATCTTTTGATCTCTGCTACTAGTTCACAAGTCACTCTTGACTGAAATTATAAAGCAAGAGAGGGGATTTCATTTATGGGCTTTTGTATTATTATTATTTTTCTATTTCTTTTACTGCATTTCCCCCTCCAAGGCCACAGGATTCTGCTGCAAATTCTAACAGGAGGAGGCAATGACAGCCTTTACTAAAACTTCAGAACTACAGGAGAGGATCCCTGAGTGGGCTTCCTGTGTGAAAGGCATTTCTGCCTTTTTGTGTATCTTCAGAATCTTAACTTTCATGAGAGAAGAATAGAATTGCAACAGTGGAGCAATCCATTGTGTACTTGTAGCTGGCAATTTAATAACCCTGAAGGAAATGCGACGGAGTCCTGTCAGTGTCTCTCTTTGCCCACATGGGGCTTCTATAGGAAACATTCTGTGTTAGGCCAGGAATTCCATGTAACCAGACCTTGATTTCCCAATGGTGGTGCGTGTCACTTGGTGTCACTGTCAGACACTTCTGCCAACGTTGTTATTAGGCCTCACATGGTAATATAAACTGGCCGATATAACAGGTTTTCCCCTACATCTTGTCTATCAAACCTAGCAAAACTTTTAGTTCATCCCCTTCTATTCCAATCTGATCAAAGCTTGAAAGTGTCTCCTGAAACTTTATAGGTTTAGTTGTCTCATTTAAATTACCCCCATGAAAATCTCCTGGATCTTAAGATTAATGTAAACTTTAATCTACAATGTGATTTCTTCCCTACCTGTGGCCTGATTTTTACTCCCTTTGTAACTGTTTAATGGAAGAAGGTAAAATCCTTTGAGAAAAGTAGTATAGAACCTTCCCTGTCACATCTGGAGACCTCTGCTCCATCCTGCTTGTTATAGTTTTAGAAAAGCATTGAGACTTTCCTTAATGAAGAGAACTCAGAGAGCTTGTCATGAACTTTGCTGAACTCAAATCAGAAGGTCAGAACATATAAAACCGATTAATTCATGGACACCCTTAAGGGAAATTCTTAACAGTCTGTGGCTCAGGCTCTATGTTATTTTGAAATACAGATGAAAATGCTATCCTTAAAGAGATGCTTTATGATTAATGAGATAATGTGTATAACATGTTTTGAGTTCCTAGAGCAATCGTCCAATATAAGGAAGCTATTATTATTTATTATTACCATCCAGATGCTGGGACTATATATTTCCCAAGGACAAAATAAAATATAGGACAGATGCAAAAATTCCAGATTATCAGTAAGCTCTAGGGAAGCTAGCATATGGTATGGTATCCTTTGATAAATATGCTAAATATGTAGTCACACGATAAACTGACTAGTGAAATTAGAGAGATGCCTTTGAGAGTTATCACCAGAATTCAGCAAGTCCTCTGGTGCACTGACAAATGGAGGCGAATTCTACACGTGGTAGATGGTTCTTGCCACTATTTGGAACACGCCTCTTTTCTTACTGTAGCTGGAAGCAATGATTAAGAAAAGAACCAATGAATAAAAGATGGGCTCTTTGATTCACTGTTCGTGGGAGTAAAACTTGGCAACCCTTTAAGAAGGCAATTTAACAATATCTATTAAAATTGCAAACCATATGTCCTTTGACCCAACAATTCTATAACTAGTACTTTACCTTATGGATATACTTACATTGCAGCATTGTTTGTAATAGCAAAAATTAGAAACCACCTAAATGTTTGTTAATAAGAGAATGATTACATAACTTAGAAACACATTCAATTCTATTTTATGCAATAAAAAAGATTGAGGAAGATTTGTATTTGCAGATATAAAAAGATCCCCAAAATATGTTTTTCTGTTTTTTTTGTTTTTTTTTTTTTTTTTTACAGAGCATCGTGGGTTTATTTGGGGTTGGGCACTGCAGGTTCAGGCACAGTTTGTTCCTGGGTAGAGTCACAATTGCTCCTCTTAGCACTCTTCGTACTTCAGGGGGCTGCCCCTGCAGGTCCCCTCCCCACGTCCCCATTTCCTGCACACACATCTCTTCCTCATTCCCTGCTCCCCGAGTCTCTCATTCTTTCACTAGCCTGTAGATATGGTGCTGAGCCCCGTGCTCGCTGGCTGACACCTCAAAGACATACGCAATGCATAGCAAGGTCTCCTGTGGGTCTCTGTTGGTGACCACCTGCAGGATGGGTGAAGTTCTCCAGCACGCTGTTCATCATGTACTTCTCGGGCAGGTGCTTCAGCTTGCAGATGAAGTTGATCATGTACTCGCAGAGCAGGGACCGGTGGATGCGGTATGAGTAGTGTCCATTCTCATAGTGAGCGTACTCTGTCTCAACCTTCTCCACCACCTGCTTGCCGAAAGAGGAGAACTTGGTGGAGCAGGTGATAACCATGTTCTTGGGGCTTTCATACTGGCTGGAGACCCTGTAGAAGGAGCTGCCTTCATCCTCGATATTGGTGTTGAGGTCTGCCCACAACTTCACAAGAAAAAAGGCATTGGAGGGTCCCTATTCGAAGAGCTCCTTGAGTCCACCCTTCTTCTTGGGGAATTTGTCATAGATCTGGTGGATGTCCACGGCTTCGAGGTAGGGGTCACTGTAGCTTGGGCTGGACTCGCCAATGTGCACGAACAGGTGCTTGCTATATGTGTCTGGGTCTTGCTGCTGCTCTAGGAAGGCAGAGAACTCCAGCATCCAGAGTTTGGAGGTGGCCACGCTGCGGTCCTGCCACAGGGTTGCCGGGGGTGCAGAGGGCGACGGGGCAGGCCCTGCAGGAGACTCAAACCCTGGCAGAGGCAGCGGAGGCTGGACAGCATAGATTTGTTGAGAGAAAGGCTTCACATCATGGGATGTTCCGGCTTGGCCTGGCAAAGCTCCTTGCCAAAACCCTGAGACTGTTGGGTGTCCGGGCCCGGGCGAGGGCCATGCTACCGTGGAAGGCCGTGGCGGAGATGATCTGTGCAGACGACATGGCAGCCATGCTCTGCAGGGCCTTGTCCTTAGCTGCCTGGTCCTTTAGCTTGGCCTGGATCTCGCGAGCTTTGCGACGAGCCAGCACCTGGACGTGGCTGGAGACCTGCTTCCTGGTGCGGGTCTTCCCTGTCTGGAGCTTGATGTAGCGGGCAATCAGCTGGTTCCGATCATACATCTTGCCCTAGTCTGACAGGATGATTTTGCGCTGGCCGCAGGGCGGGTAGATGGCCAGGGCCTCCTGGAAACTCTGCTCGATGTCCGGGCTCCACACGCCCTCTGCATCATTGTCGATGGGCTTGTCCAGTGCCTGGCTGCCCCCAGAGACGTTCCTCCCCTTGGGGGAGTTGGGAGAGCTCCACTCGTTGGAGGTAATGGTGTCGGCCTTGCCCTCCAAGGCTCTGCTTGGAGGAGCGCCCGTTGGACCTGGCAGGACGCGGCAGCGCTGGAGCTGCGGCCCTCCCACCTCCTGGACTCGAGTGTGCGAGGAGGACGCTTCTGTGCCTTTTTTTTTTTTTTTTTGAGATGGAGTCTGGCTCTGTGGCCCAGGCTGGAGTGCACTGGCATGACCTTGGCTAACTGCAACCTCGGCCTCGTAGGTTCAAGCAATTCTCCTGTCTCAGCCTCCTGGGTAGTTGGGATTACAGGTGTGCGCCACTACATCTGGCTAATTTTGTATTTTTAGTATAGACGGGGTTTCCCCATGTTGGCCAGGCTGGTCTCGAACTCCTGATCTCAAGTGATCTGCCTGCCTTGGCCTCCCAAAGTACTGGGATTACAGGCATGAGCCACCACGCCCAGCCCCCAAGATATGTTTTTCAACAAGACGTAAAGCTATGTATATGGTATGGCTGCACTTGTGTGAATGAAACAAAGGAAACGTGTGAACTGGTATGTACGCAAAATATTTATATGTGTATATATACAAAACACCTATTAACTGTGGTTAATTCTGAGGAGTGTTATGAAAAGTAAAAAGGAAAACCATTTTCTTTTATTGTGTACTTTAAAAAACCATATATATATATATATATATTTATATATACATACATATAACTTCAATTTTAAAAACTTTTTTTCCATTTTTCTTTATAATGGTAATCAAATAATTTTTTTTTTTTTTTTTTTTTAATAAAGAAGGAATCCTCTTTTTTTTTCTATTGCAGTTTAGAAGGCACTTTGAAAAGCTGTTGCTATTTGGCAGTTCACACTGTGGTCATTATTTTCTTGACAGAAGCATCTTTGGCCACCCATGGGGTTCTAGAAATCTCGTTGTTATCCCAGAGTGACTAGATCAGAACCACTTGGTTTGCATCTAAAACACCTGCGAGGTAAAACCTCTCTTATTCCCTAAGCCAATGTGAGAGTGGAAGGATAAAATGGCATTTATTTTACAATCTCATCACCAGTAATTTTGTTTAAAAAATCTGTTTGCCATAAATTCACCTAAAAAAATACTTGTGACTATATAATTGAGGTCACAAATCTTCATTTCTAATTGTTATAAATTTATTAAAGACTGTAAATGTTGTCTTGCTCATAAAACACCTGTTATTTCCAAATTAACAATTTTCACTTGAGCACATACATTTAAAGTAATACTCTTCCAACAAAAATATGAAAACCTGGCTGGGCACAGTGGCTCATGCTTGTAGCCCCAGCACTTTGGGAGGCTGAGGCAGGCGGATCACCTGAGGTCAGGAGTTTGAGACTATGGTGGCCAACATGGTGAAACCCTGTCTCTCCTAAAAATACAAAAAATTAGCCGGGTGTGGTGGCGGGCACCTGTAATCTCAGCTACTCGGGAGGCTGAGGCCGGAGAATCTCTTGAACCAGGGAGGCAGAGGTTGCAGTGAGCTGAGATCGTGCCATCGCACTCCAGCCTGGGCATCAAGAGCGAAACTCTGTCTCAAAAAAAAGAAAACCTAACACGTATTATTTCCTGTGGTAGCCTTTCTTATTTGAAAGTCAGCATGTAATATATATTTGTGAAAAAGCACTATAAAAATGGATGAAATGTACAATTATGGAGGAATCTTACACTTAAATTTGTTACAATAAATGCATCATACAAAAACATTTTCTGGTTTCTCATTTTAAAGGAATTGAAAACTAGTTGCTAGAGAGACTCACAGTACAGTCATGTTGAACACACACTATGCAAGCATGTAATTATGAATCATAGTTAGAAAGTAAGTCATTTACGAGAATAGTTAGCTGATTTTTATCATTAACTGAGTCTTCATTTTGGGTTCTTACACAAACAACATCGAAGCGTTAGGGAGGAGAAATAACCCTCAAACTATTTCTCTCCTGACATATGCTCAAACTGAAACAACATCTTCTGCTAAGGCTGAACCTGCTACCCCTGCATGTGTCATTTAAACCCTCTCAGGGAAGTTTTAAATAGCTGTGCAAAACCACTGCAACGTAATTGAAGGAGCAAAATCTGCACATCTGCATCTTGACCTCCCTGGGCTGGCCTTGAGACCACCTGATAAAATTGATGTGTGAAATCATTATCCTGCTTTAGTATGTAAGGCCGCGTGACATTTGCCACCAAGGATCAGAATTACTTTAGTTTTTGGTAGGGCACAGTGGCTCACACCAGCAATCCCAGCACTTTGGGAGGCCGAGACCGGCAGATCACTTGAGGTCAAGAGTTCCAGACCAGCCTGGCCAACATGGTGAAACCTGGTCTCTACTAAAAATACACAAATTAGCCAGGTGTGGTGGCTGGCACCTGTAATCCCAGCTACTTGGGTGGCTGAGGCAGGAGAATCGCTTGAACCCAGGAGGCCGAGGTTGCAGTGAGCGGAGGTCACGCCACTGCACTAAAGCCTCACAAAGTGAGATTTGGTCTCAAAAAAAAAAAAAAAAAAGAATTATTTTATCTTTCGTGCCTTTTTAAAATAAATAAATAAATGAATAAATAAATTTAATAGAGACAGGGTCTATGTGGTGCCCAGGCTGGTCTAGAACTCCTGGGCTCAAGCAATCCTCCCGCCTTGGCTCCCAAAGTGCTGCAATTATAGGCATGAGCCACCATGCCCAGCCTAATTTTAAATGCTTTTTAAAAAACATATAATGACCAGCATGATTTTCTTCATGTTGCTGACAGAGGAGAGTAAAGTAAGTTGACCTTTCAGCAACACGGGTTTGAACTTCGCGGGCTCAGTTACACGCGGATTCTTTTCAACCAACGGAAAGCAGCACTGGTGGGACAGGAACCCTGTGTGTGTGGAGGACCAGCTTTTTACATTTGCAGCTTGGGCAGGGTCAACTGCGGGACTTGAGTATGCGCAGATTTGATTATGCGCGGGATGGGGGAGGTGGGGGGTGGGTGTGGGGGCGAGGGGGGAGGTGGGTGTGGGGGGATGGGGGCGAGGGGTGAGGTTGGGGTGGAGGTAGGGGTGGGGTAGGGGGTTGGGGGCGAGGGGGGAGGTGGAGTTGGGGGTGGGGGAGAGGGGGAGGGTGGGGGTGGGGGTGGGGATGAGGCGGGGAGGTGGGGTGTCCTGGAACTCATCCTTCTTCCCCGCCTCTCCCAAGGCCACGCACACCCAAGGACTGTGTTATAATTCTATAAAGCTGAGAGCAGGAGTTCTGAACCCGGGAGCGTGTTAGAGCTAATTCTCGGACCACATTCTAGACCTACGGAGCCAGAAATGGTGTCGGGCTCAGCAATCTGTATTTTAGCAATCCTTAAAGCTTGAGAAACACTTGTTTAGGAATACCTTCAGTGTGGGACTAAGTGCCGTTAAATAGCCTGCTTTTGTGATATCTCTGATCTTCTAATGAGAGTACGTTTACTCAATATATTTACATACTTCTGAGTGATTATTTTGAAAAGTCAGTTTCCTAGGCTGCTTGCGTCAGAATCACATGGAAGACGTGTTAGGATACAGCTTCCTGGATCTCTCTGAAGGCAGGGCCTGAACATCAGCATTTTAAACACATATCCTAACACGTTTTCACATACACTAACGTTCCTGCTCCAGCTCTGTAGAGAAATTGAGACAGGTTCTTATTCTCCCTTCTTATGTTTTCGTTTTGGCATTTTCTTATTGCCTGTGCTGTTTCTCTGCCATCATCACTGTTATCCTTGGGAAAGAGCAGGCAATGTTGACTGATAGTGGTGGAACTGGGGAAGGTGATAAAAATAATACAATTTTTGCTAATTTGTTTTATCTACTTAAAATGCTCTCTCCAGACCAATTTGCATGAAAACCAGGAAGCTGACTAAATTGGAAGAAAATGCTAAATTTTCATGTTGCACCTTCATGTCAAGAAAAATTCTATTAGGTATACACACAAGTAGGTAAAAACAGCAGGCGGCTAATGAGGAGGTTGTGCAGTGGCCTCCCACACATCTCCTGCCTCTGCTTTTGTGCTGCCCTCTCGGAGAGCTCCTACTGACCCAAATCCGGTAGACTATTCATTTCTCTTTATTTTTTATTTTATTTTATTTTTGAGACAGGGTCTCACTGTGTTGCCCAGGCTGGAGTGCAGTGGTATGATTTCTGCTGACTGCAACCTCCACCTCCTGGGTTCAAGTGATTCTCCTGTCTCAGCCTCCCAAATAGCTGGGATTAGAGGCACACGCCACCATGCCCAGCTAATTTTTGTATTTTTAGTAGAGACGGGGGTTCACCATGTTGGCTAGATGGTCTCGAACTCCTGACCTCAAGTGATCTGCCTGCCTCAGCCTCTCAAAGTGCTGGGATTACAGGCGTGAGCCACTGCACCCAGCAAGATCCAACTTTTTTTTTTGACGCGGACTCACTGTGTTACCCAGGCTGGAGTGCAGTGGTGAGATCTCAGCTCACTGCAACCTCTGCCTCCTGGGTTCAAGCAATTCTTGAGCCTCAGCCTCCAGAATAACTGAGACTACAGGCATGTGCCACCAGGCCCAGCTAATTTTTTTTTTGTATTTTTAGTAGAGACAGGGTTTCACCACATTGTCCAGGCTGGTCTCGAACTCCTGACTTCAAGCAGTCATGAACCTTGGCCTCCCAAAGTGCTGGGATTACAGGCGTGAGCCATCCTTCCAGGCCCCAACTTTTGAATCAACACTTCATCTTGAGATTTCTAAATTTCCTTGCTGGTTTTCATGTCTTTTCTGCTTTAGCAACTTTCCAGGCTTTCTTGTCGCCTACTTCTCTTTGTCTACTGCTTGTATACTGCTTTTTATTGGGCTTTTTTCCTTGGCTTTCTTTCCCACCAGTCCTTCTCTGGCTCTGCCTCTCTCTTTTCCCATTTCCCCTTTCTCTCTCTTCAGATTATTGAATATTTACTATGGGTCAGGCACACTTCTAAGTACATTACATAAAATAACTCAGTTAATTTTCACAACCTCATATTTGTGGGAAATGAAACAGAGAAGTTAATTTGCCTAAGATCACATGGCTAGCTAGTAATAGAGTTATGATTCACATCCTAGCCTTTTGGCTCCAGAGCCCATGCTCTTAATCACTCATTACATATCTTCTTCTATAATCCATTTTTTAAACTTCAGCTTTGAACTACAAGCTCATTTCTCATTTATTTGCTATCTCTAATTCCAATCATGCCTGTCATCTGAGTTTGCTTTGTCCTCCCCGATGCTCACTAGACAATTTTACTAGTATTTCCCCCCAGGGTATTAAACTATTCATATTCCCACAAGTGAACTCACTGTCTTTCTTGCCTTTAGTCTTCATCTTAGCTTATAGAGTCTCCATTCTCCTTGTCACCAATACAAGAAAACCGGGAGCCAACCTACAGTTCTGTTTTCCAGTGTATTCTACCTCCCGAACATTTTTGTTTCATTTCTGTTCCTTCCTCCTCTTCTGCCACTGCAACTATATTTTGGGATTATAGTAAATATTTTTCTCATTCTTTTGAGCAAAGGATTAGTTTTTACCTTATGATATTGTGAGCCTTAACTGATGAGCTTCTCTTCTTTGAATTACCTACTCAGATGCATGGAGTCACGTGTGAAAAAATCTATAGAAACCTGGCCGGGTGTGGTGGCTCACACCTGTAATCCTAGCATTTTGGGAAGCTGAGGTGGGCAGATCACTTGAGCTCAGGAGTTTTAAGGCCAGCCTGGGCAACATGGTGGCAGGAATGCTTGAGCCTGGGAGGTCAAGGCTGCAGTGAGCTGAGATTGTGCCATTGCACTTCCGCCTGGGGAACAGAGCCAGACCCTGTCTCAAAAAAATAAAAAAAGTACACAATGATTTTCTGAACAAAGTTCTCTTGCTATCATAGTATTCCTTTAGGCTCATTTTTTAAAAACTTGTTTTCAGTTCTATTTTGTGTTATTCTACCCACAATAAACTACTTGCACTTCCCTCAAATTTGCCTCCTGGGTTCAATCTCTGCCTCCTGGGTTCAAGCAATTCTCCAGCCTCAGCCTCTGGAATAACTGAGACTACAGGCATGTGCCACCAGGCCCAGCTAATTTTTTTTTTTTGTATTTTTAGTAGAGACAGGTTTTCACCACACTGTCCAGGCTGGTCTCGAACTCCTGACTTCAAGCAATCGCGAACCTTGGCCTCCCAAAGTGCTGGGATTACATACAGGCGTGTGTGTTTGTGTGTGTACATACCTGACCGTTGCCTGTACTGAAATGCCCTTTCTCGCCTTGCCTACTTGACAAACATCTGCATTTTCCAAATCTCATTTCAAGATCATTTTATTCTTGAAATTATTATTTTATTATTATTATTATTATTATTATTTTGAGATGGAGTCTTGCTCAATAGCCCAGGCTGGAGTGCAATGGCCGTGATCTCGGCTCACTGCAACCTCTACCTCCCAGGTCCAAGTGATTATTCCGCCTCAGCCTCCTGGGTAGGTGGGATTACAGGTGTGTGCCATCGTGCCCAGCTAATTTTTATATTTTTAGTAGAGACAGGGTTTCACCGTGTTGGTCAGGCTGGTCTTGAACTCCTGACCTCGTGATCCACCTGCCTCGGCTTCCCAAAGTGCTTGGATTACAGGTGTGAGCCACTGCACCCAGCCCCTAGTTTTGAAATTATTAATGACACCTAACTTATGCCACTTCAATATGCCACATATACTTTTTAATTTTTAACACCTATTGCCCTGATTTGCTTAAATATTTTTGTCCCTTCTGAAGTGTAATTTCTGTGAGATCAGAAACTATCTCATCTTTCCATTTTCATTGGCGTAATAAAGCTGCATCTTTAGAAGTGGCCCATGGAGTGATTCTACAAATAATAGTGGTCATCCTTATAGAGCAGGCACCAGGTGACAATAAACAGGCTGAAGTTCAATGACATCGCAGCCAAGCTCACATATACCACTTCTTTATTTTGGGGATTTTTATAGTTTTGAGATACTTTTGAATCTTTCTTAAGCCCTGTTTCTCTGCAATAGTAATTAAAAAAAAAAAACTCTCAAAAACAAGTATGTGTTACGTGCTGGTTCCAAGAAGGAGGGAAGTTGGGGCAAACAACATCCTGCCTTCAAAGGAACTGACAAAGACCAGAAGTAAAGCATGAGCTGAGGCTAATGAAATGCCCCTGTCCTGTGACAATTCACCAGCAGTCAGCTACTCACGAATGTGGCAAGTGCTCTGGATTTTTACATAGACAAGTCAGGCATTTCTAGTCTCATTTGTGGGACAAAGACACAATAGAGCAGGAAATTGCTTTGATACACCCAGTTTTAGTTTCCTAGGGCTGCGTAACAAGGCAACTATTGGTAAATTACCTACTCTGATGCATGGAATCACATTTGAAAGCTATCTATTAAAAAAAACCTATAGAAACCTGGCCTGGTGCTCTTAAACTGGGTGGCTTAAACATCAATATTTGTTTCATGGTTGTGGATGCTGGGAGTCTGAAATCAGGGTTGATAGGGTTGGTTCCTTTGGGAGGCCCTAAGAAAGAAACTGACCTGGGCCTCTCTCCTAGCTTCTTGTGCTTGCTGACAGTTTTGGCATTCCTTGGCTTGCAACTGCACCCCTCCAATCTCCCTTTCTATCATCAAATGACCCTGTCTCTGTGTAGCTCTGAATAGCTCTGAATTTTCACTTTTTAAAACTTTTAATTTTAGGTTTGGGGGGTACACGGGAAGGTTTGTTACATAGGTAAACAAATGACATGGAGGTTTGTTGTACATACTATTTTATCATCTGGGTGTTAGGCCAAGAACCCAATATCTGCTCCTTTCCCTCTTGCTGCCCTCCTCACTCAGGTAGGCCCTAGTGTCTTTTGTTTCCTTCTTTGTGTTCATAGTTCCCATCATTTAGCTCTTACTTACGGGTTAAAACATACACTATTTGATTTTCTGTTCCCGCGTTAGTTTACTAAGGATAATAGCCTCCAGCTCCATCCATGTTCCTGCAAACAACATGATCTTGTTCTTTTTTATAGCTGCATAGTATTCCCTGGTATATATGTATCACATTTTCTTTATCCGTTCTGTCATTGATGGGCATTTGGGTTGATTCTATGTCTTTGCTATTGTGAATAGTGCTGCAGATTTTCACGCATGTGTCTTTATGACAGAATGATTTATATTCTCCTGAGTATATATGGGATTGCTGGTTCGAACAGTGGATCTGCTTTTAGCTCTTTGAGGAATTGCTATACTGCTTTCCACAATGGTTGAACTAATTTACACTCCCAACAATAGTGCACACTGATTGTCAGAACATACCTCTTTCCATAAATATACCCTAATGCAGTATAACGTCACCTTGAGTATATCACCAAGGCCTTGTTTCCAAATAAGGTCTCATTTGTAGGTTTTAGGGGTTCAGACTTGAGCGAATCTTTTTAGGGACACTGTTCAACCCACAACACTCTGCTCTGCCTTAAATTTCCTTGGACCATAAGGTCAGTATAAAGGCTTTTCCACTGCTTTGTTGGGGGTGGTGGTGAGAGTGGCGAAAAGGTGACCATGACCTGAGAATCTTGGAGTTCTGGGTCATGAGTCATCCCTGCATCTACCTGCTTTCATCGGATGAGGCTAAGAACCATTATTTATTTATTTTTATTATTTATGGTTTCTGAAAATGTATTTGAAGTAAATACATATTTTGAATATAATAAATTATTCTAAAACATATGTTTGCTACATAAAACATTAGAATCAAAAGTTTATATCCTTTTTAGTTTAGTTTTTTTTTTTAAGAGATGGGATCTTGCTATGTGTTGCCCAGGCTGGTCTCAAACTCCTGAACTCAAGTGATCCTCCTGCCTCAGGCTCTTAAGTAGCTGAGATTACAGGTGTGAGCCTCCTTGCCTGGCTCCTTTTTAGATTTTTAAAGAATTTATTTATTTAGTAGAAATGGGCTTTTACGATGTTGGCCAGGCCGGTTTCGAACTCCTGACCTCAAGTGATCCACCTGCCTCGGTCTCCCAAAGTGCTGGAAATATAGTCATGAGCCACTGTGTCCGGCTTGATTTTTAAAGAGTTTAAATGATCTCTCAAGTCATTTAACCACTAGAAAATTAAATCAATGTGCCAAAAATCATATTTCAACAAATAATAAAGGAGAAAATGCAATAGATAAACTGAAGAATTAGAAAATAATAGAGCTAGAGGGCTCTTAAAGATTTTTTTTAGTTTAGGTCAATCAATCCTGCCTTCCCCAGTGGGTAAATCAAGACCCATTTAAACATTTTTCCCCGGGTTACCCAGCTAATTAGTGGGCACAATTTAGACTGTATTTCAAGTTTTTAAATTTCTAGGTTGTTATTATTTTCACTGTATCATAGTGCATTTTGGTCTTCACTATTAGACTTTCTGATGAATCATTTCAAGCTTTTTTTTTTTTTTTATTTTGCTTTTCTTAGAGAAAGTCAACTTGCAAAAAGAATAAGTTCTGAATTTCCCGGTGTGTAGTTAAGTCAGTAGGTAGGATTAAGAATACATTTTGTGCTGGGTGAGGTGGCCCACGCCTGTAAATCCCAGCACTTTGGGAGGCTGAGGCAGGCAGACCGCCTGAGGTTGGGAATTTGAGACCAGCCTGGCTAGCATGGTGAAACCCCGTCTCTACTAAAAAAATACAAAAATTAGCCTGGTATGAAGGCAGGTGCCTGTAATCCCAACTACTCACAGAGCTGAGGCAGGATAATTGCTTGAATCTGGGAGGTGGAGGTTGCAGTGAGCTGAGTTGGTGCCATTGCACTCCAGTCTGGGCACACAGAGCAAGGCTCCGTCTCAAAAAAAAAAAAAAGAATACATTTTGTGGGCCGGGTGCGATGGTTCATACCTGTAACCCAAGAACTCTGGTAGGCCGAGGGGGGCCGATCACAAGGTCAAGAGATTGAGACCATTCTGGCCAACATGGTGAAACTTTGCATCTACTAAAAATACAAAAATTAGCTGGGCATGGTGGCAGGTACCTGTAGTCCCAACTACTTGGGAGGCTGAGGCATGAGAATCACTTGAACCCAGGAGGTGGAGGTTACGGTGAGCCAAGATCGCAGCACTGCACTTCAGCATGGTGACACAGCGAGACTCCATTTCAATAATAAAAAAAAAAAAGAATACATTTTGTTGCCCCAAGCAAGACTTCCTGATAATCAAAGAAGGTGCTATTAATAATTATGTTAGGTCAACAGGTGTAAATTGGGAAGGCTTTGGGCAAACAGTTAAAAGTAGCACCCTATGTGTTGGTGTTAAAATGAATAAAAATGCTTCTGGGTTGTCCTTATATTGTTTATTTCTAAATATTTCGAATATGTATGTATGTCAGTTTTACTGTATTACATAACCTAACAATAAAAAAATAGGCTTTTTCATTATTTTCTTCTGGAAAATCCCACAATTCCTTTGAGAATGGAAGAAAAGAGGGCTCCAAATTCCTGATTGAGAGTAAGTAATTTATTAAATAGGTGTTTATTGCTTTTTAAACACCAGACATTGTTCTAGGAGCTGGAGATGTGGTAATGAAGAAAACAGACAAAAACCTCTATGTTTCTGAGGCTTAGATTTCAGTAATGAAACAAAGGTGATCTTACTGACCTATACAGTTAGCAAGATTTGGGTTTTGCATTGCTTTTTTCAGTAATGCTGATAGAGGATTACTGAAGCATTCCCATTCTTAGGCCAGACCACATTCCTTGATGACCTGTGCCATGTATTATAAAGTAGTAGACTGAGATGTGGTTAAGAATAGAACTGAGGTCGTAGCACCCATAGCTTTTTTATGTGTGAGGGTATCTGAGCAATATGGAAACTATGCCTATGGCCTTGAACTCTATAGTTCTATAGTCTGATCCAGTGAGCTGATGAACTTATAACAAAATTAATTCATTTGTTTAGCCCAAGGGAAACATTTGCCAATTTTACAGTTGGATAATTCCTTTAAAAAATACGTTAGTAGTTATTTCAGTATTAAGATTTCCCATAAATTAAATCTGTGTAGATTTCCAGCTGAGTTAGAATTTTACCAAAATGATAGAGTCCTACTAATGACTATGTTAAGTAAATTGTCATCCTCTCTGTAAATAACATAGGTGGTAATTTACCCTTCTGTAGATGTATAAATTAAGCCACCAGGAGGTTAAGTAATTTGCTCAATGCCACAGTGTGTGGTAGGTTAGAAATTGAATCTAAAAGCCTTGGTGCCTAATTTTTTTTTACATCAGATAATTTATTTTCTGCATTTAGATGTATATAATAACTGATGTCTATAAATAAAAAATTTTATCTATAAATAATAGGCAATATTTGTAAATAATTCATCTACCTATCTAATTATCATAACATTGATATTGATATATTAACAGTGCTGTGGTTTATCCCAGTAAGATCTATTAAATGATTATTTTATCTCAATGATTTTCAAGAACAGAAGACCTCAGGGAGAAGGACGAGTTTTAGGTCAAGAAACATTTACATTCCCAAACTTATTCAGGCATTTCAGCTTGTAAGAAAAAACTTAACTGAATTTTTCTTATGAAGTTTTATTCTCCTCTTAGGCCTACTCTAGCCAAGAGTGACCTGTGAGTGGCTTTTCTGGGCTCTGCACAATGCCTGGTAGTTTACTTTCTGATACTTAATGAAGTCCCAAGATTTGGGAATTAGGCATATGGAACACGTTTTTCTCTTCTGTATTTTATAGGACAATATTCCACATTATGAATGTGGATTCTAATCCACATTACGAATGAGAAAGTTCAGTTGTGTATTTACTCATCTAAATGTAGTTAAACATCCACGAGCATTTAAATTTCTATGCCATTTATAGTGATGCAAAAAAGAGAAGCAAAATAAGACAAAGACCCTAAAACATAGCTCTAACTCTTGCAGAAGAAAAATGAGAAGTCTTTCATAAATTCTCTTGTACCCTAGAATAATGAATTAAAATAATTAAAATAGTTAATTATTTTAATTCCTAAGTTTTTTTACTAAAAGACAAATGAGTTTAAGGATATTTGAGTACAAATAATATATAAATCAAACCTTTTTTTTTTTTGAGGTGGAGTCTCACTCTTGTCGCCCAGGCAGGAGTGCGATGAAGCGATCTCAGCTCACAGCAACCTCCAACTCCCAGGTTCAAGCGATTCTCCTGCCTCAGCCTCCCGAGTAGCTGGGATTACAGGCATGTGCCACCATGCCCAGCTAATTTTGTATTTTCAGTAGAGACGGGATTTCTCCACATTGGTCAAGCTGGTCTTGAACTCCTGACCTCAGGTGATCCGCCCCCCTCTGCCTCCCAAAGTGCTGGGCTTACAGGCGTGAGTCACTGTGCCTGGCTAAATCACAACTTCATCTGTTTTTTTTGGAGACAGATTCTTGCTGTGTCACCCAAGCTGGAGTGCAATGGCACGATCATAGCTCACTGCAGCCTCAACCTTCTGGGTTCAAGTGATCCTCCCCCTCAGCTTCCTGAATAGCTGGGACTAGAGGTGCAGGCCACCATGCCTGGCTAATTTTTGTATTTTTTGTAGAGACGGGTTTTGCCATGTTGCCCAGGCTGGTCTTAAACTCCTGGATTCAAGCTATCCACCCTCCTTGGCCTCCCCAAGTGCTGGGTTTACAGGCATAAACCACCATGTCCAGCATAAATCATGACTTCTAAAGAAAAAGTTTGCAATGATTTTTCTTGAGACCATAGGCCCAGAATAGCGGTGTGTAAATATAATACCTCAGACCCACCAAAAAAGTCCCAAATACCGAACAATGCAAAGCTCACACAGGCATGATTTATTTCACATAGAGGCATATCTCATTTTATTTCATTTCACTTTATTGTGCCTTGCGTTTTTTTTTTTTCTGTTTCTGTTTGAGATAGACTCTCACTCTGTCACCCAGGCTATAGTGCAGTGGCACGATCTTGGTTGACTGCAACCTCCACCTCCCAGATTCAAGCGATTCTCCTGTCTCAGCCTTCCAAGTAGCTGGGATTACTGGCCTGTGCCACCAGCCCCAACTAATTTTTGTATTTTTTAGTAGATATGGGGTTTCACTATGTTGGGCAGGCTGGTCTCGAACTCCTGACCTCAGAAGATCCACCCGCCTCACCCTCTCAAAGTGCTGGGATTATAGGCATGAGCCATAGTGCCTGGCTTGTGCCTTGCATTTTTTTTTTTTTTTTACAAATGGGAGGTTTGCGGCAACCCTGAGCTGAGTGAGTATATTGGCAAAATATATTGAAAGTATACAAGGCAAAGTATATTGAAAATCTTCTGGGAAAGATTCACCATTCCAGATGCCATTAAGAGCATTAGCAATTCACAAGAGAACATCAACATTAATAGGAGTTTGATTGGCTAGGAGGAGATTGGATTCCAACCCTCATGAATGACTTTGAAGGTTTCAAGATTTAGTGGAGGAAGTAACCTCTATAGGCACTATTTTCCCAACAGTATATACTCACTTTGCATTTCTGTGTCAAATTTTGGTAATTCTTGCAATATTTCAAATTTTTTCATAATTATTATACCTCTTATGGTGATCTTTGGTCAGTGATCGTTTGTGTTACTATTGCAATTGTTTTGGGTCACCAGTAACCACACCCATATAAGAGGGCGAGCTTAATCAATAAGTGTTGGAGGTGTTTTGACTGCTCCACTGACTGGTCTTTTCTTCCCACTCTCTTCTTAGGCCTCCTCATTCTTTGTGACACAACAATGTTGAAATTAGGCCAGTTATAGCTGGGTGCAGTGGCTCACACCTATAATCCCAGCACTTTGGGAGGCCAAAGCAGGCAAATCACTTGAGATCAGGAGTTCGAGACCAGCCTGGCTAACACGGCAAAACCCTGTCTCTGCTAAAAATGCAAAAATTAGCTGGGCATGGTGGCGTGTGTGCACGTAGTCCCAGCTACTCGGGAGGCTGAGGCAGGAGAATCGCTTGAACCCGGCAGATGCAGGTTGGTGAGCTGAGATCCCACCACTGCACTCCATCCTGGGTAATGGGAGTGAGACTCTGTCTAAAAAAAAAAAAAAGAAAAAAAAGAAAAAAAGAAATTGGGCCAGTTACTAATCCTATGAAGGCCACTAAGTGTTCAAGTACAAGGAAGAGTCATACTTCTCTGACTTTAAATCAAAAGCTAGAAATGATTAAGCGTGCTGAGGAAGGCATGCCAAAATCAAGATAGGCCAAAAGCCAGACCTCTTGCTCCAAGCAGTTAGCCAAGTTGTAAATGCAAAGGAAAAGTTCTTGAAGGAAATTAAAAGTGAAACTCCAGTGAACATATGAATGATAAGAAAATGAAATAGCTTCATGGGAGAAAGTTTTAGTGGTCTTGACAGATCAGCCACAACATTCTCCTAAGCCAAAGCCTAATCCAGAGCAAGTCTCTCTCCTCAATTCTGTGAAGGATGAGAGAGGTAAAGAAGCTGAGAAAAAATGTTTGAAGTTAGCAGAGGTGGGTCCATGAGGTTTAGGGAAAGAAAACAACTCCATAACGTAGAAGTACAAGGTGAGGCCAGGTGCGGTGGCTCTCACATGTAATCCCAGCACTTTGGGAGGCCAAGGTAGGCCTCCAGCCTGGGCAACAGAGCAAGACTACATCTGAAAAAAAAAAAAAAAAAAAAAAAGGACAAGGTGAAGCAGCAAGTGCTAAAGTAGAAGCTGCACCAAGTCATCTGGAAGATCTAATTAGGATCAATAATGGAAGTGGCTACACCAAACAGCAGATTTTCAATGGAGACAAACGGCCTTCTATCGAAAGAAGATGGCGTCTAGGACTTTCATAACCAATGAGGGGTCAATGTCTGTCTTCAAAGCGTGAAAGGATGGGGTAACTTTCTTGTTAGGGACTATTGCAGCTGGGGACTTTGAGTTGAAGCCAGTGCTCATTTGTCACTTTGAGAATTCTAAGCCCCTTAAGGATTATGTTAAATCAACTCTGCCTGTGCTCTATAAATGGATGACGGCACTTCTGTTTACTAAATCTACAGTTTATATTTAGTAAACAGCATGGTGTACTACATATTTTAAGTCCAGTGATGAGACCTACTGCTCAGAAAAAAAGATTCCTTTCAAAATATTCCTACTCATTGATAATGCACCTGGTCACGCAAGTCTGATGAAGATGTACAAGGAGATAAATGTTGTTTTCATGCATTCATTCTGCAGCCCATAGATCAAGTACTTCGACTTTCAAGTCTTACTCTTAAAGAAATACATTTCATGAGACTATAGCTGCTATAGATGTGACTCTTGTAATGGATCTGGGCAAAGTATATTGAAAACCTTCTGGGAAGGATTCACCATTCTAAATGTGATTAAGAGCATTGGTGATTCATGGGAGAAAATCGACATTAACAGGAATTTGCAAGAAGTTGATTCCCATCCTCATGAATGACTCTGAAGATTTCAAGATTCAGCAGAGGAAGTAACTGTAGATGTGGTGGAAGTAACAAGAGAACTAGAATTAGAAGTGGAGCCTGAAGATGGGACTGAATTGCTGCAATCACATGATAAAAGTTGAGCAGATGAAGAGCTGCTTCTTATGGATGAGCAAAGCAAGTGGTCTCTGGAGATAAAATCTATTCCTGGTAAAGATGCTGTAAACATTGAGATGATGACAAAGGATTTAGAATAACCCATAAGCTTCCTTGTTAAAGTAGCAGCAGGGTTTGAGAGGATTGACTCCACTTTTGAAACAAATTCTACTGTGACTAAAATGCTGTCAAACAACATCGCATGCTACTGAGAAATCTTTCATGAGAGGAAGAGTCAATCTATGTGACAAACTTCATTACTGTCTTACTAAAATAAGGTCGTCTTACAACCACCTCAACCTTCAGCAACCACCACTATGATCGGTCAGCAGCCGTCAACATCAAGGCAAGACACTTCGCCAGCAAAAGATGATGACTTGCTGAAGGCTCAGATGATTCTTAGCATTTTTTAGCCATAATGTATTTTAAAATTAAGGTTTCTACTTTTTTTTAAAAGATGTAATGCTATTGTACTCTGGTAGACTAAAGTCTAACTGCTAAATTTGACTGGCTGAAAAAAAAACACACACTGCAGTACAGTGTAAACATAAATTTTATGTGCAGTGGGAAACCAAAATATTGTATGACTCCCTTTATAATATTCACTTCATTGGGGTGATCTGAACCAAACCTGCAATATCTGTCTAATTAATATATATATGAATTTGGGGTTCACATTGCTCAATACATTTCTCTAAACAGAAATTCTGTCCAGTGGAAAACTTACTAGCCTTTTAAGAGGGTCTTCTCCTGCAGTTGATCCATACTCACAAATTTCATTGACTTCTTTGTAAAATCTGCACAAAAAACTACTAGAATCAGAAACTTAGAAATTATGCACATATAAATTTAATTGTTGGAGGATGTTAATTTGGAAAGATCAGGGAGATTAAGGGAGAAAAATTATTACATACAAAAGGAAACAGTCTTACTTTCTGGGTGAACTATTTTCTTGCATGATCAATTTCTCTTTTTAGGACTTTGGCCAAATGGATTACAAATTTTAGGCTTTAAGTAATATCCAGTTTGCTTTCAAATCTTTCTCTCTCTCTCTCTCTCTCACACACACACACACACGCAGAGCACACCTTTAATTTTCTAGTCTTTATTAATGATTCCAAATCACACAAGATATGAAAAGACTTAGAAAAGGCTAGTAGAATATATGTTGTTTATTTTATGAACTACTGTAAGGCTATTCATTAGCAAAATGTAAAAACAAATAGAATACTAAGAGACAAATGGGTCACCTTGGTACATCTAGAAAATTCTAAGAGGACAGAGTCAAATTCATCTGAATCTACTTTGTAATTGAAAAGTGTTATAATGCAATGAGAAAATATATCAACAAGTTGTAATTTCTCCTACCTTAAAAACAGCAAAAACAATAAAAACCTCTCTTGTTTCTGTACTGACCCTGGTTGTTTCTTCTCAATCTTCTTTGCTCATTCTTTCCATTCTTCGTGATCTCTGAATATTGGTATGTTCTGTGGGCTATTCTTTTCTCTAATTACACTTCGTAGATGACTTCATCCAATACCATGATTTTAAATACACTTTGTATGCTGACAGCTCCCAAATTTATATTTCCAGCCCAGCCCTTTCCCATGAACTCTAGACTCATATATCCAACCTCTTACTGACAGCACCACTTTGGTGTCTATCAACAGGTCCTGGTATTCCTCTCTGTGCCCTCCCATCCCCAACTGCTTCCAACCCCAAATCCGCTCCTCTTATAGTTTTTTCAATCTAAGTAAAAGGCAACTTTATTATTCCAGTTGGTTGAGTCATAAACCATGGTGTTGTCCTTGATTCTTGTCTCACAACCCCCATTTAATCTGTCAGTAAATTTTGTGGGCTCTACCATAAAAACATATCCATCCAGTGTGTAGCCATTTTTCTCCTCTTTCACCTGTACTACACAGACGCAGTCTGCTATTCTTTCTCTTCTGAATGGATGTAGTAGCTTTGCACTGGTCTCTACCTTAGTGCTAGTCCACTAAAGGTTCTTTGCAACGCAACAGGTCGATAAATTCTTTTAAAATGAAACTGATGGATTACAACATGCCTCTGTTTAAAACTTTTCAGTGACTTCTATCTCACTCAGAGTAAAAGCCAAGGTTCTTACAATGGTCCACAAGGCACTCTATGTGTCTCCCAGCCCCCTCTCTGTCCTATGTCTTACAACTTCCTTCACTTCTGCCATATTGGCTTCTTTTTGATACAGATAGGAGGCAGGAGGGTGGGGTCCCTGGCGAGGGCTCCACCCTCAAGCCTGAACCCCTGGCCCTACATGAGAACAGGCATTTCTGTTTTTGTGCCCAACTGTTGCCTTTTGGCCCACCATACCCCTCTATCCCATACCCGTATAAGCCCCAAACCCTAGGCTACATGAGCAGAGGAGCAGAGAAGTGGAAGAGCAGCAAAGTGGTAGAGTGGTGCAGCAGAGGAGAGAAGAGAAGGAGCATCTGAACATTGAGAGGAGTTCAGCTGGGGATGCTCAGAGAGGAGACAGGCTGTGGAAAGGCCAAACTCCAGGGAAGGATCATTTTCCTATTCCATCCCGTTTCCAGCTCCCCATCCATCCCACTAAGAGCCACCTCCACCCCTCAATAACATCCCCACATTCACCATTCATCAAGTTCATGTGACCTGATTGTTTCTGGACACTGGACAAGGACTCTGGTACCAATAGGGCAGGGCATAGAAGTCTGTCACCCTGACTCTCCACTGAGCTGGTTTAACACTCAGCCGTCTGTGGACTACAATGTCTAAGCATGAATTGTAACACACCCCTAGATGTTACTGTGGGGCCACAGCCCAAAAGAGCTTGTCCTGGCCCCTGCACCTGCCCATCTGGGTGCTCTCCCTTCTATAAGGGAGCAAAGGAGCCACACCTCTGTTGCAAGTCCCACAATATTTTCCTTTCTCCTTCCTCCTTTCCTTTCCTTTCCTTCCTTCTCTCCCTCCCTACCTCCCTCCCTCCCTTCTTTCCTTCCTTCCTTCCCTTCCTCCCTCCCTCCCCACTTCCTTCCTTTCTTCTTTCCCTCCCTCCCTGCCTTCCTCCCTCCCTTCCTTCTTTTTCCTTCTCTTTCTTTCTTTTCTTTCTTTCCTTCTTTCTCTATTTCCCTCCCTCCCTCCCTCCCCTACCTCCCTCCCTCCCTCCCTCCCTCCCTCCCTCCCTCCCTCCCCCCTTCCTTCCTTCCTTCCTTCCTTCCTTCCTTCCTTCCTTCCTTCCTTCCTTCCTTCCTTCCTTCCTTCC